>RJWT010034192.1:0-13732 GCA_004365215.1 Cuniculus paca
CATTTGACCCAGCTATTCCACTTCTGGGCATATTCCCAGAAGAAGTGAAATCATCATACCACAGTGATATATGTGCACCCATGTTTATAGCAGCACAATTTGTAATAGCCAAATCTTGGAAACAACCCAAATGCCCATCAATTGAGGAATGGATAAAAAAGATGTGGTACTTTTATACAATGGAGTACTATTCAGCTATGAAGAAGGATCACATTGAGGCTTTTATAGGTAAATGGATGCAACTTGAGACCATACTCATATGTGAAATAAATCAAACTCACTTGTGGAAACACTGCATTGTCTCCCTAGTGAAAGAAACTGAAAGACTCAATAATATACAAAATCCCTGATAAATATGGGGGAAAGGTTCTAAAGTGCAATAATGCTTTTATTCTTTGATTTGAATAGTTTAAGTCTGTTTTCTACTATTTGATTGCAATATATGAGAAGATATGAACAGCTTTTTTGAAGAAAACAAAGGACATTAAGGTAGCCGTTGTTGATTTCTTATTGTTTGATTTGAAGGCCTGTAATGCTTTCACTGTTTTGTTTTATCTGGTTTTATATTACTTTGTTTTGTTTGAGTTTATTGTCTGTAAATGTATGAACAACCATCTCGAAGAAAACAAGAGACACTAGGGTAACCATTGTTAATTTCCTGTTGTTATGTTTTGAAGGCCTGTATTGCTTGCAGTGCTCTGTTCTGAGATGCTTTGTTCTGTTTAACTCTGTTCTGTTTTGTTTTGTTTCATTTTATTCTCTTTAAAATAAATATAAATAAATAAATAAATAAATAAACAAAACAGTTTGAGCACAAAAAAAAAGTCAAGTGGGAAGCGGCCGCCCGGCAGCTGAGGAAGCGGCAGGTCAGGTTGCGTTCCTTCTGCTTCCCCAGTGGGTGCAAGTGGACGAGCAGCACACCTTGGGCATGAGCAGGACAGGGACTGTCCCAAGATCCGGGAGTGGCAGAGGCCGTAGAGGACTGAGCCCAAGGTGGGGGCGGAGGCCAAGAAGCAGGCTGGGCCCAGAGCAAAAGATACAGCCTCCCCTATCCCAAGTGCCAGGGGCGGTGGCCTGGGAGAGGCAGGCAGAGCGCAGCCCCTTTAGTCCGTCGCCGAGATGGGCTGTCCATGCCCAGGAGCCCAGGACCCACGCCCCAGCCCTGCACTCCTCACTCTCATCGTTTCTGCAGAGACGCCAGAAACCAGCTCGCCTCCTAGCTCGGGAGCAGCGTCCAGGGGACATTCGTCACTCGTTCCCTAGCATGCTGGTCTCAAGCTCTGTTTACCAGGCCGCTGTGGGTGCCCAGGCGCCCGCACTTCCCCACTGCAGCCCTCACTGTGCTGACCGGCACTGTGCCCCATTCCTGTCCCGCCAGCCAAGCCTGGGCCATGTAGGCTCCAACACCTAGGCCTCAGCACAGAGCAGGGTGGTTTCAGACACAACCGCATTACAGGAGGAGGTTAGGGGAAACAGCGTCCTTTCCCATGCACCTTAGACGTCAAGAGCTCAGAGTTAGGGCAGGACACTGCATCGCTTTCCAAAATGTTTTATGAGTCCGTGTTTGGGTACCTAATGATCACACGCATCGCGGCGAGCTGGTGCGTGCAAATGCACAACTTACCCCTTTTCACCTCCCCTGTCCCTCTGTCACTAGCTTCCTTCCCCGTGTGCAGAAGATCTTCTAGACCTTAATTTTTAAAACCTGCCACACGCAACAGTAGGCCATCTGGACTTCTCCCTGTTATCACTGGCATTGACTTGCTGCCAGGAAAATAAAGTGTTTGTGAAGTGAGCAGGTCTGGGGACCCTGGAAAGGGGGCAGACCCTCTGCTCTGCAGGACCTGTTTCTCTGTCCAAGGGGAAGAATCAGGGCCACTTCAGGGTCTGACTTGCTGTATGGACATCAGCAGTAAAACCCTTCCCACGTGCGCAGGACAGATGTGTCCTGCCTCAGCCTGCGAGGCTGCGGGATCTGTGCTTCCTGACCACTTACCGTGTACTCAGCTCCTCCTCCTACCGACCCATTATACTAGGCTATTTGATAACTATTTATGAGGTCACAGAGAAGGCCTGTGGTTTCAAGCTCAAAATAAGTATCAGAAGGAAAGAGAAGGGCTGGCGTTTATTAGGTGTCTTCCAAGCACAAGCTGCTAGCATCTTCCTCGCGTTCCTTGGAAACAGATTGGCGATGGAGGTGGACACAGACGGTCACTTAGGAGTGCTCTTAGAGGACGGGCCTGCAAGCAAGGACACAGGCTGGGGTCAGGCAGGGAGTGACACAGACCTGCAATGAAGGAAGCAGCCGCAGGGCCTCTACTTATCATGTGGATGGTCTGGAGTGGGAATGCCCTTCGGAGTTACCCCAGCTGAGACAAGGGCCCAGGCTTTGCACACCCACGTAAGCCAGCCAGCGGCTGGAGCACACACTTTGGGGGAGGATACTTGTGGATAGGGCCGTTCCTGCACGGTCCAGGGTACGGTCAGGAGGGAGCTAACCGGGAGGACAGAAAGGAGAGGGAAGCGGATGCACTAGCCCTGAAGAGCGAATCTGCTTGGAGCACCTCAAGATGCGCGATCGCCCACGCTGTGCTCCCACACCCACTCCCACGCTTCCCCCACCTGCAGGGGACTCTTCTCCACATTCTAGCTGTTCTCACCCCTCAGGGACCTTCTGTAAAGGACAAGGGACACAGTCATCCATACACCATTCTAGATTCCCCGCCTTTCCAGCTCCTCCCTCTGCCACTCAGGGCGACCTGCCGGGTATGATGAGCCGGACCTTGATGGCCTGGTCACCATGCACTTCCTAGGCCACGGCTGACATTATGGTTCAAATATGAGGTGTTCCCAGAACACTCATGGACTGAGGGCACATTGCTGCCCTGGGGGATCAAGGGTTAATTCAAGGATGTTCATTAGCTGAGTGGGCGCTTAGGACATGCAGCCCGGTGGGAGGAATCAGGTCACTGGGGTCTTTGACATCAAAGAGTCTGTCTGTTCTCTGCCCCTTCCTGCCTCCTCTGCTTCCTGGAGGCCATGAGGAGAGCAGCTTTGCTCCACCAGACTGTTTCTGCCTTGGAGCCAGCTGACCATGGACTGAAACCTGTGAAACCTTGAACCAAAACAAACACTTTGTCCTTTAAATTGCATGTGTTAAGGGCCGGGGATCTAGCTCAGTGGCCTAAGCACCTGCCTGGCAAGCGTGAGATCATGAGTTCAATCCCTGGTGCCACAAAAAAATAAAAATAAAAATAAATAAATTGCATGTGTCAGATATTTTGTCTCAGCAACAGAAAGGTCACTTATACAGCTGGTATACGTCCAGTTGCTGCTGCAGCTGGGGATGCGAGCCCCAAACATGACCTTCGCTGTACTCCCCAGGTAGCAGCAGCCCTGCCCCCTGCCAGTGATGAAGGTCAGCCACTCCTGTCGGTGTAGACTCTTTTCTCACTGGCCTTCAGGCACAGGGCCTTGAGGTGATCAGATGGTTTTCACTGTGTGTCCTTCCTACTCTTCCCTGGTGGAAACGTTCTCCTCAAGGGGCCAAGACCTCTTGGTCCTCAGAGCCTTAATCTGATAGCGTTCACTACGTTTTGGAGGATGGTGCTCCATCTGCAGAGGGGCTCTTCCCTGAGCTGGCCCCTCACATGCATATTTCAAGCACCACCAGCTCTATCTGTCCAGCAGCTGCTTCATGAGATGGGACCAGAGGGTCCATGGTTGTGAGCCCAGTGTGCAATCCTATGCCGTGCAGAGGGTGCGTGGGTCCAGTGCAACACACTGTCCTATGTCGGTGAATCAAAGCCTCTGCAGGTCCACAGACAGCCATGCTGGGCTGGGGCTCTGTGGCCAGACAGACCAACTCACATGCAGAGCATGCACAGGTAACAGTAAAGATGAACCTCTGCCCTCTCCAGCATGGAAGTGGTCCAGCATCAACAACCCTCCCCAAGTGGTTGTTTGCTCTGCTCCCCAAACAGTGCTCTCAGTGTTTCGGCACTGGTGCTGTAGGCGGTGGGTAGGGTATTTGACGGCATCAGTGGTTAGCTCAGTTACGTTGAGTAGGAGGGGGAGCCAGTACTCTTAGGCCCGTGACAGTCCCCATCCCTCTACCATGACCTCTGCTCGTGCTCCCATCGCATCATCTGGCCTCCTGGCACTTGCTTCAGATGCTGGCTGGGTCACTCTGTACGCTCGGCTGCTTAGAGCCTCTCCCATGACGGGTGGGGCGCACCGGAGTAGGTATTCACCCAGAGATCTTTTGCCAGTTCCCATGCTCCTCTATCGTAGTTCCCTAGTTCACGGTTGATCTGCCTTTGTCCTTTGCCACTGCCCACAGGTCTGCGTGCACAAAACCTCACCTTAGACTACTTCTCTTCCAATAATAATAGGTGCTCCACTGGGAGGGTTTTCTGAGCACTGTCCTAATGGGTCCCACCCATGTGGGGCTGTAATGCAACGGCATCTTCAGTTAGCATCCACACCCACGAGCTGACCCCTGGTGACCTTCAGCCTTTTCTTCCTGTAGCAGCCGAGCTTCTCCTTACCCCCATGCAGCCCCAGAAGAGAGCTGTGGAAGAGATGCTGGTGCAGCAGAGATAGTGACAGAACCAGCTCATGATGCGCAACGCTGGGGGCCCAGCCACCTCACATCCGTGGTCAGCTACTCCATCTCGACCAAGACCCAGCACTCAGCCAGGATGAACGTCATTCGGATCCCTGGGCATCAAGATCGCAGTCCTCCTAGAAATACTGCACAGTATTTTCTGAGCATTGGACAGGCATCCTGATCACGCTCAGTCAGTGATGTCACCCCAGTTCTTCCCCAGGAAAATGTGTTTGCAACACCGTTTACCCTGCACAGGTGTGCAGCGAGATGTGCTTGGGAGAAGCTTCACATATATTGCCACAACTAGGACCAGATACTTTCCTTCAAAGACATAAAACCATGAATTAGTCCCAGAGGTTGCCAGAGCTCAAGTTTCAACATCCAGGCTCCTCTTCCAAATCACTGGGGTCAGTCCACTTAGGGAGTGCTGATGAAGCTCAGAACCACTGATTTTGTTGCAGACTGGACCAGTCGGCTTTATTGTCTTCTCCAGCTGCCTGCTTCTCTTACAAACACAGACAGCTTGAGCCCAGGTGCAGACGGGGTTAGGAGGAACAGACCGGGCATGTGGATGATCACAAATGAAAGTTCACAGTCCAAAAGTCAGGCCAACTTTCTTGACCTCAAGAGGGAAATGAAGTCGGAGTGAGGAAAGATGGGTACTTAATAATTATTTGTCTAATAGACAAACTCCTTAAACAGAGTCGTTGTTTTCTGCTTCTCCTGTCTGCCCACAGCTTGTCTATTTCTGTGTTGAACTAGAAATCGATGCCACACAGAGCTCTCCCTCCTCCTCATCCCCTGGCAGGAAACGTATCATGTCTCCACACACCAGGGGATACCCGGTGACCTGCTGGGGGCGTGAGCTGGAGCAGTTCCTATGACAGCATGTGCCACTTCGCCTTAATAAAAATCACCAAACTGAAAACAGATGACAGCTGCAGATGCTGAGAGACTGAAACATATAAACAAACTTATTGCTTGCTAGAGTCGGTCCATCTTCTTTTGAACAACTGGAGTGCGTACACATGCGTTCGTGTGTGTGTGTGTGTGTGTGTGTGTGTTGCTGTCCATGTATTAATGAAGACGGCAGGAGGCCCTTGGCCCAGTGCTGTACACAAGGCTGTAGCCTGAAGGAAAAGCTCCCTGGGATGTTGACCAGACTTGATTAAATGGCAGGGTGGTCTGTTCTAGAAGAATCCACTTCATGCAGGGGGCCTCCTTTGATTATTTCTACTTTTGTCATCAAAAAGAAACATGGAAAGCCTGTGTGCTTTCCTGACTCTCCCTGTATTGTACCAGTTCCCCCTGCTGTATATTATACTCTCTTTTCCTTCAGGTCATTGTATCAGTCAATGGTATCCATTAAAACACCACTGTAGACAAAACACCACCACCAGATTCCACCAAATACAGAGAGAGGAGCAGGAGATACGAAGTAGTTCAGGGAAACCACACACAAACGTGAGTGCAAGTGAGCACACTGTGTGGGCAACAGTGCACCACAGCATGCGGCGCCACTATAAACGGAAGGGAAGGAAAGACCCACGGGGAAACCAGAAATGCGCGACATGCGTGAACCAGGCCTCCTGAGAGAGGGAGCTTTTAAAGAAAGTGTTCAAATGTTTCTTTCACATTAATTTTCAGATCTCCTTGTCCTACCACCACTGGCTTAAGGCACTTGATTCCTACAACCTATTTAAACTGGCCTTTGTGTGTCCAGGTTTTCTTCCATTCTATCTCTGTAAGGTCAAGGACTGCTCTTTGGAAAACGTCAGATTTTCTCTGCAAAATTTAATTACATTTATAAAAACTTCAGCCTACTCAAAAATGAGTAGTGGCTCTATATTGAGTTGCAGAAGAAGAGAGAGGGAATACACCCATAGACCCTAAAGATAATCTACATAGAAGTCATCATGCAATAGCCTAACAATATTGAATGTTGTCATTCAACTAGTGTCCTTATACTTGGATTAACTAGTTAGTAAATTGCATGCACTTCTTCTCTCATATTTAGTTTCATCATTCACAGAGAATGACTTGAGCTTTACATTTAAAAGCCATAAACCCGCGCCAGGTAGAAGAAACCCAAACTTGGAACCATTATCCTAATGATCACCATAGGGGTGGGGCTGTGAGATGTACTCAGATCTAGATGCATCATCTTTACCTAAATATCCACCATCTAGATGGTGAGTCACCGAGCCAATGAACAAGCAGGAAAGTTCTCAGGCAGAAAAAGTCAATATTTAAATTAATGTCACATTCCTTAACTTCTGCAGCAAAGGAAGTGCCACCATCTTCCTTCTGCCCTGTAAATTTTTTCTCACCTATTTGTTTTTTTGTGTTTTGCTTTGTTGTGTGTTGCTTTGTTAGAAACAGAAGTAAATGCTCCCCAGCAGTGTCAGTGGCAAATATAATGCTCAGATCAAGAAAAATAAATAGACAAGCAAGCAGAGCTAGAAACCTTTGTGGAAGAGAAGTAACAGGGGAATTAATCCCATCAGAAATCATAATATGTAACAAAATGGAAATAGTTAAAACATTGTAATACTAACTCATAAATAGACAAGACATCAGATTGATAAAATATGCAAAGTGAAAAGTAGATCTAATTATAGAAAAATTTAGTACATGTAAAGGTGACACTTAAAACTAGGAATGATAGTGATCAGATGAGAATGTATCCACCTTAGAAGAGAAAGATATGCGCTTTCCTAACTCACCTCTAATTTTAAAAAATCAGGTAAACATGATCCAAGTATATAAATCAGTGAAGTGGAAATATATTTTTTAAAGTCTGAGAAGAAACTATGTAATATTTCATACAATAGAATGAGAGGACAGCTGTTTTTGAACAGTTAATTCCCAAAAAGAAGTTAAACATAGCTATAATATGACTCATAAATCTTATTTATAGAGATATAACCAAAAGAAATGAAAATATATATTTGCAAAGAAGCTTTCATTTGCATGTTTGTTTATAGTAATAATAGTCATAATTGGCAAAAAAAAAGTTAAAAAGAAAAACAACCCTGATATCTATCACCTGATGATTGTGTTAAAGAATTGGCCTATCTACAAATGGAATATTATTTAGTCATGACAAGTTGTGAAGTACGAATACATACCACAACATAGATGAACATTAAAAACATTATGATAGTGAAAGGAATTGGATACAAAAAGGCCACATGGTGTGTGATTTAAACAAAAGTTTACACAAAATTCCAGGGCATGTAAATCATAGAGATAGAAAGTAGATTCATAGTTTCTAGGAGTTGAGGCAGAGAAGAATAGAGAATGAATGGTGAGGGATACATGGTTTCTCTAGAGAATGATAGAAATGTTCTAGAATTAAATCATGGTTATAGTTGAATAACTTGTCAATACATTAAAAACCACTAGACAAGTTGGATGGACAAGCAGGGCATCTCAAGAGAAATCAAAGAAAACAATGAACTGAATAAAAATTAAAATTGCAACAAATGAAAATTTGTGTGACATGGTTAAAATAGTGCCAAAAGGGACATTAAGAGAATTAAATGGTTATATTATAGAAGAGCACATGTCTCAAAACAGTAATCTCAGTTCACACCTAAAGAATCTAGAAAAGAAAGACAAAATTAAGCCAAACCAATGGAGGGAAAGAAATAAGAAAAATAAACACAGAACTCAATAAAGTTAGAAACAGAAAAATAAAGAGAAAATCATTTTGAAAAAGATGGTGCTACCCTCTCCCCATGAGTCAGTGCCATGTGCTGACTCGGAGAGAGAGAATAGGTCCACACCAGGAAGCAGCCCAGTCTGGGAGCCAGCGCCAGGTGCAGGCTGCCACCCGACTGGGAACAGCCAGACCGCAGCCCCTTCTGGCACATGGGCTGACGAACAAGAAGTACCATCCCCACCCCCATCCAGGATAAGTGACCGGCTGATCCGGAGAAACACAGGCTGTGATAATAGCTATCAAGGTGAAACGCAATTGGATGCCTGTGGTGCTTTGGTCTTTCACTGACCTTGCAGGTCTAGGGCCCGTGGTCTGATCATCTGTTCAGAGGATAGCAGTGCACAGTTTGACATGTAGTGGGGGACCTGCTTCTGAGGATGGTAGCCATTGTTGATTCTCTATGGTCTTGTTTTGAAGTCATATATTTCCATTGTTTTGTTGCGTTGGGTTTTACTCTTTTTTGTTTAGTTGTATTATGTTAAATCCGATGGCAGGAGCAGCTGTTTCAAAGATAGCAAGATATATTATGGTAGTAATTTTGGATTTACTATTGGCTTGTTTTGAAGTCCTTAATTGCATTCATTGTCTTGTTTCTTTTGTATTCTGTTCTGTTTGATTTTTATTATGTCCAAGGTTATCTGCAGTTATTTTTTGAAGACATCAAAAGGCATTATGGTAACTATTGTTGATTTTGTAATGTTTTGAAGTCCTGTATCACTTACAACTGGTTTGTTTGGATTGGTTTTATTCTGTTTTATCCTCTTTAAAATAAAATAAAATAAAATAAAATAAAATAAAATAAAAGTTCTTTGAAAAAATAAAATTGACAAAATAGTAGCAAGACTGACAACAAAAAAGACAGAAAGCACAAATTATCAAGGTTAGGGATGAAACAGAAGACATCACAGATTCTACAGACATAAAAATAGAGAGAATATCATGAATACAAATACTCTGGCAGCTAGATGGAGTGGACCACTTCCTTGAAAAGTATAAACTTCTATACTCATCCAATATGGGATGGATAATTTGAATAGGCCTACAACTAACAGAGAAATTGAATTCGCAATTTTAAAATTTTCAAAAAGTAAACATCCAGGTGCAATATTTTATGGGACATTCTACCAAACATTTGAAGAAGAATTAATATCATTTCTATACAATCTCCTCCAAAAATTAGGAGGGGGAATGATACTACTTACTTTATTTTCTGAACTAGTATTTCCCTAATGCTAAAATCAAGCAGCCAATATAAAAAAGGCAATTACAGAGCAATGTGTCTCAAGAATACAGGCACAAAATCCTTAGCAAAGTATTAATAAATAAAATTTAATGACGTAAGAGAAGACTTGTACACTATGACCAGTTGGGTTTACTCCAGAGATGTAAGCCTTGCTCAATATTTGAAAATCAATCTATGTAATGCACTACATTAACAACAACAACAACAACAAAAATTAGGTTAGGCATCATGGTGCATGCCTGTAAACACAGCACTCTGGTAGGCTGAGGCAGGAGAAATCACACTTTTGAACATAGCCTGGGCAATTTGGGAAACTTATAAGACTCTGTCTCAAAATAAAAAATACAAATGGGCAGGGGATGGAACTCAGTACAAAGGCCCTGGATTCATTTCTCAGTATCACAAAGAAAAATAAAAGATTACATGGTCATATCAATTGATGGTTGAAAAGGCATTTGATAAAATTGAATACTCATTTATGATATTAAAGAAATTCTTAAAAAAACTAGAAATAGAAGGAACTTCATAAAACTGGTCAAGATCAACTACAAAAATCTACAGGTAATGTGATTATCAAGGAAAACTGAATCTTTCCCCTTAATCCTTTTCCTTTCCAGAAAAAGGAAAGGACTTCCACTCTTATTCAAACATGGCATTGGAATTTCTATCCACTGAATAAGGCAAGAAAGGTGAATAAAAATTATAAATATCTGAATGGAAAAGAACAAAACTGTACCTGTTTTTAGAAGACATAATTGACTGTGTAAAAAAAATCCCAAAAATCTTTTCCTAAAATCCTAACATTCATAAGAAGACAGAGTCAATACATACAAACCAATTTTATTTCTCTAGTAGTAGTGAATATTTAGACACTGAAATTTAAAATATGATTTACAACTAGTCAGAAAAAAACACTTAAGTGTAATCTAACCAAACATGCACAGGTTTTATATCCTGAAAAACTATACCACAGCAATGAAGAAAGTCAAAGGTTTAAATAAATGGAGAGACATACCATGCTCATGGATACAGTCAGTGTAGTCAAGACATCATCCCAAATTAATCCAAAGATTGAATGTGATTTCTATGAAAATTTCCATAGTGTTTTTTCCCAACATAGACAAGATTATTTTAAAATGTATATGGAAAGAAAGAGGAACTAGAATAACTAAACTCATTTTGTAAAAAAGAAGTATAAGGAATCAGTCTAGCCATCCTGAGGATGATAATTTTGCTATATTAAGCCTGTGATCTACATGGAGTGATGGACAATGAGAACAGATAAAAAGAACAGAATAAGAAACCAAGAAATAGCGCACACACATGTGCACAACTGATTTCTTGCTAAAGTGCAAAAGTAATTTAATGGAAGATCACTTTTTCAACTAAAGTAATTAGACACAGGAAAATAAATAAATAAATAAATAATCACCTTAATCTAAATCTCATACCCTACACAAAAATTTGTTCCAGATGGAGCGCAGTCAAAACATAAAACTTATTTAAACACAGAGAAGATAATATTTAATATCAAGAACTGAGTATAGAATTCTTAAGCTTGAGATATAAAACCAGATCTGTTAGAGTAAAAATGGATACACTGAATTGAAAATTAAATTTTTGCACAGAGAAATAGTTTTAGAAGATGAAAGTACAATCTACAGAATGAGCGAACCGATTTGCAACCCACAAAGCAAAAGACTAGCATTTAAAACAAAGAGCTCTCCAAAGTCAACATTTTTTAAAGTCAAATTAAAAAATGAGCAAAGGATAGAAATAAATATTTTACCAAACAAGACACACAGATGACAATTAAGCAAGCAAAAAGAAAGCCAACATCACTGCAGTGACATTTAAAATCCAATTTTAAAACCATAGAGGGATATCACTAAACACCTAACAGAATGACTAAAATAAAAAATAGTGACAACATCGAATGGGTGCAGAGAAACTGGACCATTCATACATTCCTGGTGGGAAGATAAAATGGTACAATTACTCTGGAAAACAGTTTTCTAGAGTTACTAAAAATTTAAATGCACACTTCCCACATAAAACCATCAATTACACTTTTTGGGATTTATCCTAGAGAAATGAAAACACAAAAACCTGCACATGAATATTTACAGCAGTTTTGTTTGTCATATCCTAAAACTGGAAAGAATCTAGATGTTTCAGTGAGTTAATGATTAAATACACTGTGCTACAGTCCTACTGTGGAATATTACTGAGCAGTAAAAAGGAGCGAACTGTTGTTTACACACAACATCTTGGATAGAATGCTAGAGAATTGTGTTGAGAGAAAAAAAAAAAGCCAATTCCTAAAGTGTACATGCTATATGATTCCATTTATACCATGTTCTTGAAATGACAAAATTTTAGAAATGGAGAACAATTTTGTGGTTGCCAGAGGTTAGAAAGGGGTTGGGGAAGGGAAGTGGTGTGTGGGTCTAAGGTGGCAGCTCGAGGACCCTTGGGAGGAGGCACTGGTCTGCATCCTGACCATTACCATGTCAATACCCTGACTGTGATATTGTGCTAGACTTTGCAAGACATTACTGCCCCTGGGGGAAACAGTGGAGCATACGAGATCTCTCTCTCTCCCTCTCTCTGTATAACCTCTACAACTACATCTGGACGTACAACTGTCTCAAACAAAAAACCTAATTAAAAAACGAGAAGATCAGGTTAAATAGGAAATAAAATACTGATAGCACTGACTTCATAAAAACAAAACAAACAAACAAAAAATTCTGCCTGGCAAGCATCTTATAAAACATAAAGAAACAAAAACCTAGAAATAAATTTGAGGCACAAATACCAAGTACCAACTGTCTACCTAAATACACATTTCCATTTAATTATTTACCATGAGAATCCCCACTTCTACCGGGATGGAGCTGTGGATTTCATACAGTCGGTTCCCTCTGAAACTCATGCTGGAGTTCACTCCCCGTTGCGAGATATTAAGAGGGTGGAAATAATCGGGTTGTGATATTTAGAGGCAGAGCCTTGGGGAGGGACTATGGCTGTCAGGGCGGGGACCTCATGGTGACATGGCGGCTTTGCAGGATGAGTAGAGAGAGACTAGGGGACACATACATGTGTGCATCTTGTCTCTTGTCACATCATACTCTGCATTGCCTTGAGATTCTGCTGGCAAAAAGATCATAATTAAAGGGACCCCTTGACCTTGGACCAAAACTGTGATTTAAAAGTAAGCCTCTTTTTTAAACAATTACCCAAATCAGTGTTGTTGTGCTATTAGCAACAGAAAACAGACTAAGACAGGCAACTGTGCACACAGGGGAGAGCATAAGATTCAATATGGCCCATAAAATGTACCAAAGTCTCTTGACAAGACCCTCTCTCTTTGAAAGATAACGTCCTGTCAAAAAGACCCTGTGGCTCTCTTCCCCCCTGGAGCTTGTTCTCAATGACTGAAGGACCAAGCCCACCTGCGATGTGCACACAGAAGGCAGCCTACTGAGATATAAAAAGATTTCATCCATTTAGTTGATTTCTCTGTCTGTGGAATACAGACCATCTAAGAAGCTGTTTCCGTAATCCAGTTGGGGGAAGCTCTGGGAAGCAGGAGAGGAAAATTAACCATAAAACATGATGAAATGCAGCAACCAGGCCAAAAAGCCATTCCAATGACACAGGCAGGGGAAATACAGTAGGCTTGGATCTCCAGACCACAGAGCCAGAGGGAGCAAAAGAAGGGAGCACACGTCTACCTCAAACATTGTAGCCTCAATGCTGGATTCTCCCTGACCGCCCTCCATGTGATCTGATTCATGATACATGACTCCTCTTTCTTCTTTGACCTTAACGTAATTGGAACATTTCTATATTGTATTACGTATAGTCACAGTCTGTGTGTATGGCAATGTATAAAAATTGATAAGCACTATTTAGAGAAAGGTTTCAAGAAATACAGAAATATTCTTTTTATTGTTCTCAAACACTGCTTTTTATCTTCTGCTCAGGCTGTCAGCCTACAGTTGAGCTGACCCTCTGTCTTCCTTAGCTTCTCTTAGGCTCGTTGCACGTCTACTCTATCTTGAGGACTTTTAGCACATTTCCCAGATGTTGAAACTTCTGAAGTTATGCTCTACTGTGGTTCTAATTGTTCTGTGAATAACTG
>RJWT010034193.1:0-13737 GCA_004365215.1 Cuniculus paca
ACTTTTCCTCTTTGGGCAGTTTCTTACCCTTACACAATATTTATTGTAGATTTTGGATCATATTTACTCTTTCAGTTTCTTACACTAGTGAGACAATATGGTATTTACACATGAGTTTGATTTATCTCATTTATGAGTATGATCTCAAGTCATGTCCATTTACTTACAAAAGCCTTGATGTGATCTTTCTTTATAGCTGAGTAGTACTCCACTGTATAAAAATACCACATCCTTTTTATCCATTCCTTGACTGATGGGTGCTTAGGTTGTTTCCAAGATGTGGTTATTACAAATTGTGCTGCTATAAATATGGGTGCACATATATCACTGTGGTATGATGTTTTCAATTCTTCTGGGAAAATACCCAGAAGTGGGATAGCAGGGTCAAATGAAATCTCTAATCCTAACATTTTGAGGAGTCTCCACACTGATTTCCACAGTGGTTACACCAGCCTACAGACCCAACAACAGTGCAGTAGAGTTCCTTTTTCCCCACAACCCCTCCAGCATTTGTTATTGGTGGATCTCTTGATCTTGGCCATTGTTTCTGGAGTGAGATGGAATCTCAGTGTTGTTTTTATTTGCATTTCTTGAATGACCATTGATGTTAAACATTTTTTCATATATTTATTTTTCATTTGTATTTTTTCATGTGAGAAGTGTGTATGCATCTCAGATGCCCATTTTTGGATTGGGTCTTTGAATTTGGGAGACCTGTTTTTTTTTTTTTAACTTTTTATATGTTTTACATATAAGTCCTTTGTCTGAGGAGCAGTTGGCCAATATGTTTTCCCAATTCATAGGTTTTCTTTTTATTCTGTTGGAGATTTCATAAAATATAATGGTGAAGTCTCTTGCTGTTTATGAATTAATTTTTTACTTCAATAATAAAAGATTGTCATGTTTACCACATCCCTGTATAGATATAAGCATTATCTTACATTTAATACTCTCCTGGTCTCTTTTGTATAATTTGCTCAGTGGTTTATTTATTTATTTACTTATTTATTTATTTATTTATTTATTTTTTGAGACAGGATTTTGGTATGCAGTAACATAACATTATGTAACGTTAGCTGACCTCGAACTCTTGGCAATCCTTCTGCCTCAGCCTCCTAAATGCTGGGATTACAGGTGTAAGCCACCATACCCAACTGCTCAGTGATACTTGGTGATTGATATAAATCACATTTTCTTCTTTCTTTAATAGTATCTATTTGTGATACAAAATAAACACATTCATCTTGGGGACTGGATACGTTATATGGTGTCTGGATCCTTTTCATGACTCCTTCATTGCACCAAACCCCCACCTCCTGCCTATCCCCATCCCCAGAGGAAATCAAGTTATTTGCAACATTATGCTATGGGAAATAATGCAGTCTTGAAGTTCTCTGTCTTGTCTCATACAGAACCTATGCCAGGGCTTTTGTAAGGGATATACTGGAAAAGAATTGTTGGTCATTTTATGGATACTTTGTTGAAATAATGTTCTCCAGATTACTTTCCAATTTGCTCTGCACAAGTAGTTTATAAGTTTTTGTTTTTCCACAGTATCAAGATGCCTGAGATTTACACTATGTAACAACGACTTGGAGGCCAAAAATACTCTTCACTTGGGCAAATGAATTTCTAAAAGATAACTCAAAGCAGTATGAAAATTTGACATCTGTTTTGGGTTTGCATCTGTCTCTGATTGTCCGAGTCTTTCTCTCTGGCAGTCACCTTGGGTTTCAGGAACAAGAAGTATGATCCGTAAGCATCTTGAGATGACTTAAAACTACTTGAGTCAATAGCAGTTACCTGAGGCAATGATCAAACAGACCACTACTGAACAAGGCCCTCTGGCTGTGCAAACTCCGGGTTACCTTGTGTGCACAGCCTGAGAGCTCCCGTCTGTATCTCAAAGGCAGGGCAAAGAATGAGGTGCCCTCATTTTCCTGGTGGAGCTATAATGATCAAAGTTCCTTTGCACTGCCTGCCTCTCGAAAAGACATTTTGGGATAGATGGCAGAACCTACTTTGTGGGGATAACTGGAGCTAGGACTTTGCCCTAAAGTTCCAACTATTTGCATTTGTCATTCCAGGAACACATGGAATCACTGTGTTTAATTTTCAGTTTCTGGACAGCTAGCTGTTCCTTCCCCTCATCATACCTATGAACATTTTGTTTCCTCTTCTTTGAATTCTCTTTTTAATTCATCTTTTTTTACTCAAGAATAGAACTTGTCGTTGTAGTGAGGCTTTGCAAGGAAAATGCTTGAAAACAGGACACATAACTTATAGAATTTTTTTATAATAGTCACCCAAACAGTCAAATACAAAAAAGAAGTGCAGGAAATCTATCCATATACTAAAGATCCAAAGAATCCAGGTGAGGGCCTGGATCCCATGACCATAGCCTGCATGAGTCCAGTTGAAGACCTTGAGCCCACAACGTCTCATGCAATTCTGTTTCTTGGATCTATGCTGGGAAGGCCCAAAGATCAGTGGTGGAAGCGAGAAAGCCTTTCCCAGCAGGATGAAGGCTTTGTGCCAGTAGGCTGAGGGATTTGCAGTAGAGCCAGGAAGCAACACTCAAAGTAAGGACCAGAGCTTCCCTGGAAAGTACCACAGCCATCCTGAGTGACAACGAGGTCCCGAGCTCCTTTACGATAACAGCCGAGTTCATATCGGGAAGCCAGCATGACAAGCTTCTCCAGGAGAATCAACAGTCCACCGTCTTCCCCTCTAGAGCCCAGAAGCAATGCTCAGAATAAGGATCAGAGCTCCCCCAAAGTGAATCGCACCCATTCTCAGCGACAACAAGGTTCCAAGCTCCTCTGATGATGAGAACAGCTAAGTCTATATCAGGAAAGTAGCTCAACAAGCTCCTTCAGGAGAACCAACGGCAACACATCTCCTGTCCAGTTCTTCTTTTTATGTTGTTGACAGTAATCCTTAGGCGGGCCATCCACACCCCAGAAACACACTGATTCAATTCAGTTGGGTGTTACAAGTTGACCACCAGATGTCAACATCCACCACACTTGTTTTTTTGAATGCCTATAAAAGCAAACATATTCCCAATTAGAACCTTACCTTTAAATTTTCTTTTAAGTATATGTGTCTGTGTAGTGAAGTTTAAAGTTTGAACCTTCCTGTATATTTTACTTTATAGTTGTGATGCTTTTGTGCCTTTTAAAGAAAAGTCTTATAGTTATCTCAAATATTAGAAGTTAAAAAAAGTATCTCTGACAGTTTTTTTTAAAGGTTGTTTAAATTTTTTTTCTCAAATGATCTTCATTATAAATTGTTTCATGTAAAAACAAACTGCCAAAGTTCAGTGTACTGAATTTCTATCTAGGAAAGCCACTATATAACTATAGAATTGATAATGTCTCTTGCTATAATAACTATATTTTATTTAACAAACAAAGCAACTCAAGTGTTAACTTTTCTTTTAATACCAAGAAGTAAAAATTTTCTTCTCCCCTTAGGTAGTTACATAGAACATGAAATTATATTTAGAACTATTTAAGTGTTTTTTAAATTAAAAAAATTTAGAACTCCCCTTCTCATTGTACTTTCTATGAAATAGTCTCAGTTTTTTTAAAAATTAGATTCCTAATAATATTCTATTGCTAATCTGCCACTAATTATAATATCATAGCAAAAATCAGTGCCAAAATTATTTTATTTTACAATTTAATCATAAAATATTAATTATATCCTCCCTTTATACTACTAAATTCTTCATATATGATTTCCAAAATTAGGAAACTTAAGATATCTACAAAAATGGGTTCTTTCCAAGATTTGGCTATTACAAATTGTGCTGCTATAAACATGGGTGCACATATATCACTGTGGTATGATGATTTCATTTCTTCTGGGAATATACCCAGAAGCGGAATAGCTGGGTCAAATGGGACTTCCAAGACTCAGTAAGATACAAAATTCCTGATAAATATGGAGGAAAGGTTCTGAAGTCCAATGGTACTTTTATTGTTTGATTTGATTGGTTTAAGTCTCTTTTCTACTATTTGATTGCAATATGTGAGATGATAGGAACAACTCTTTTGAAGAAAACGGGACATTAAGGTAGCCATTGTTGGTTTCCTGTTGTCTGATTTGAAGGCCTGTAATGCTTTCACTCTATTGTTTTATCTGATTTTATATTATTTTGTTTTGTTTGAGTTTATTGTCTGTAATGTATGAACAACCATTTCGAAGAAGGCAAGAGACACTAGGGTAGCCATTGTTAATCTCCTGTTGTTTTGAAGACCAGTATTGCTTTCAGTGTTCTGCTCTGAAATGCTATGTTGTGTTTGACTCTATTCTGTTTTGTTTTACTTTGTTTTGTTTTGTTCTATTCTCTTTAAAATAAAAAAAAAGATATCTACAAAAATGTTTTGGACAAATCATCAGAAAAATAGTACAAACACATGATGTAAAGCTTTAAAAATGTTAAGTACTAGATTAATCATATAAAGACTAATAAATATACAGAAGCTTGTATAAACATTTATACATCCTGCATATCATTTTGCCCTAATTAGTCCTATACTACAAGATATTTAAATTTTTCCTCTACATAGTCAGGAAATGCTTCCTCAGAGAAGAAAGCTTTCAGAAGTTTATTGCATAAGTGAAGGAAAACAGACCTGACTGAAAAAAGCTTAAGTTGAAAATGTGAAGACTCAAGAAAATAAAGTCTTACGTAAAAATAAAATTAGAAATCTAGATTAAGGGCTAAGGTATTCTTGGAAAAAATTGTCCACATAAGCATATTCAAAAATTTAAAATTATCTGAAGTCAATAATACATGTATTTGGTTCAGAGAATGAATTTACAGTGAAATCAAGCAGTGGACTAGAAAATTTGTTTATCTGTGGTATATGGAACCTCTGTGTGTTATTAAATAATAACACTAATTTGCATATATTATTACTAGAGAAGAACAAGAGTAACTGAAGAGATGCAAACAAATGTGGCATTTTAAAGGTGATGTTTTCTTTAGAACACAGAAAATATTTAAACAGAAACAAAACAAAACAAATCCCTGAACAAAAGCTAATTTTTTTTTAAATAAAAAGAAAATCAGAGCATGGAATTTTTAGAAACAAATAATTTCTTTATTAACTGTGAGTTGGTTGTCATTTCACAAGAAATTGTTAAGTTTCTTTTAAAGTAAATTTAATCAATGGAAATAATGTAATTGTTATAATAAAAGATATTCTTTATGGTGTCATTACAAGTGTAATTCAATACGATTAATTCTGTGTTTTGTGTCAATCACAGTTCTAGGCACTGAAGATATAACAATAAGTCCTCGATGAGATATACATTAGGTATTTTTATATGCTATATATACTGATTAAATAGAGATATCTCAAAGATATTTCAAGAAACCTAAGTAACATTATTTCTGGTTTGGAGGGAAAAAGCCAGAGAAGTCCTTAAATTTCACTTATAAAAAGGAATACTTTTTTGAAATCACTATTTTTAGCGCTGCAGTTAATTTCAGTACATAATTATACCTGAGTGTTGTTACTTTACATAAACCCACACATGATTGAAACAATGAGCTACAACTGAGGTTCATTTGCAGCTATTAAAAACAATTTAAGTTAAAATCTGATCTGATTCATTAAAAGAGTATTAAAATATAAATAACTTAGTATTTCTCTTTTATTTCAATAAGAAGACAATGAATATATTTTAATAAATTAAAAACAAACTATAAAAATGCTTTGGTTTGATAGTTCAAGTGATAGCAATATTAAACCACTATTGTTTTGTGACTAAAACATGTATTCTTATCTAGGTAATTGCCAGATAATTTCTACCATATTTCCCTAAAAATAAGACCTACCCAGAAAGCAAGCTCTAGCATGATTTTAGAAAAAACATTCTCTGAAAATGAACTCCCAGGTTTTTTTACAAAACATACAAAATTACTCAATTTTAGGGAATGTCTCTGCTAAAATCAGGCTAAGATTTATGGTAGTTACATTTTATGATTTACTGACTCTTCAGGATATTTATTATAGTCTATTGTATTATTATTAATATCATTGGCACTTACTTGTAATTTATTTTTACATATTTAATAGTGATGATATTCATCTAATAAAAAACAATTTCAACATATTCAGCATGGATCATTGATAAATACAAGAGTGAACCCCTTGCTTATTCATCTTCAAGTCTGCTTACTTGTTTGTGTGAAAATATTTAACTTAAAGTTAAGAACATGCCACTCTTTTATCAAATTTTAGATTAAAAATATTTTCTGTTATGTCACTTTCCATGTCTCAATACAGAATCTTTAAACCATTTTCTCAGTTAGGATATAAACTCTTGGAAGGCAGAAACTATATTTGTAGGACTTAACATGATGCTTAACATGTAATAAGTGACCATTTCACTTACAACACTACTTATAAATAACAATAAACTTCAAATAAATTTTCAAGCAGTATATTCTAACTATTAATATTTGTGTCTTAACCCTTCTGTGTAGATATTAGCATCTTGATTTAGGCAAGAGTGATTTTATGGTCTTCTTAATTTCTCCCATAATTTCTAACATAGGGTAGAAATGATCAATACATTTCTATGAGATAAATGTCTTCCTGGCTTCTCTCTCTGTTTTACATGAGTATAATAAACTTTACATCGTACCTGTCAGTTTAAATCATAGTTTGATACTGTCACACATTCATTTTCAAAAATAAAATTGGGCAATATTTTTGAAATTTAGTTAGAATTTTAGAGTGGAGAAATAAAACATATCTGTGGAGTAATTGATAAAGACATTATAAAATACACAATATCTCAAATGTAGACATTACCATAAGGAAGTTATTTTCAAAAGTTTCTTAAGCAGATACATATATCAGATAATAAATAAGGTGTGACAAAAATTGATGAACGCTTGAATTTGGTTGAACAGTGTTATAGTAAGACACAATCATATCAGTCCCACTCAAAGTAATCCCCTCTCCTTACTTTGAGCATACATACTCCATTTTTTTTGCTAATTTCTGAAACAACTTTGGAAATCTTTTATGAGGGTCTTTAGTTGTGCTGTTGTGGCTATCTTAAATCAATCAAAATTTTTGTCTTTCATGGTAATTTTAACTTTAAGGAAGAGCCAGGAAGTTTTCAGGGCTCAGAGCTGGTGAATAAGGTAGATGAAGACACACTGTAATCTTTTTTGTTTTTTTTGCAGCACCAAGGATTGAACTCTCGACCTTGCACTTGCCAGGCAGGCGCTTAGACTGCTGAGGTAGATCCCCAGCCCTGTTTTTGAGACAGGGTTTCACTATGCCGTTCAGGCTGGCCTTAAGCTCACTTTGTAGCCCAGGCTGGTCTCGAACTCACAACGATCCGAGTGCTGGGATTACAGGCGTGAGCCACCACGCCCGGCTGACACATTGTAATCTTTAACAAGCTTGCCTTTTCCTTGGATGGTGCTCTGCATCATCACTGATCATATTTTGGATGTCAGCTTGTAAAAGTGCCCATGAAAGCAAACTTTCAGAACTGGCTCAGATAGTGGGAAGAAAAATATGCTAAGTGTATTCAAAGTGTGTATGTGGGGGTTATTTTGAGGGTGATTAATGGACAGTGCCTTTTACTTGAATACACTTTTTATTTAAACAAACATTGATAGGTTTTGATCACCCCTTGTGTGACATGATGTAATATGAGGGCATTTATTATAGAAAACACTCAACGTAGGGACTTAAACAAAGTGGTTTTTTCCTAAATCCTGAAAAAAAAATAGATAAAAGTCAGAATTGTCACATTATATTTGTGTAATTGAAATGAGATTTGATTTCATATCTACACTGTGAAAATATAGCTTGTCCTCAGGGTTGGGGTGTAGCATAAATAACGAGCTCAATAATCTAATGATCAATAATATAAAAGTAAGTGTTTTAGCATCAAGATATTAAAGAGTAAGTCTTCTTGGTCCACTGAGAGTTTATCTGTTATTATTTTATTTCAAATTACCTATTTTTATTATTTTATATGATCATTACTGATTTATATCAAACACAGTTAAGGTATCAATTTGCTTTACTCTTCATTTACTTGTTATTCTTTGTTAGATAACAAACCTTGATTTTTAGGACTATATTTTTTTTAGAATCATATAATGTATAGAGTGTATGGATCTCTCACTTTGCTATCAACGTTGCAATTATAAGCATAATTTCAAATGCACATAAAAGCTGAAGTCCAGATCTGGTAAGACAAAAATTTAAAAAACAGTAATGATTAGTATAATTTTTTGTTTTAATAGTAATGTTACTTAAAAATGAAATTGTCTTTTTGTAGATTAAAATATCAATAATTTACTGTGATTCTTGTGTACATTTTCCTTCATGATATCCTTACAAATTTTCCAAAAGGTTTTTTAGTTTTTGTTTCTGTTTTTTGTTTTGTTTTGATTTTTACTTTGAGGGCAAAATGCTTAACAATTCATTGTTTAAAATGCTTAAAAATTTATTTGTGAACTACTCTAGATTCTTTTCTTTAAATGATAATTATGGTAAAGATTCTGATCTGTTATTTCACAAGCTTCCTTAGGTCCTCAGAGCTAATTAAAAATAACAGCCATTCTAAATGACTAAAATGTGGTCTCCTACAAAAACAAAAGACAAATAAATATAAAAGAACAAACATATGCACAAAGACTTCATCTTTAAAGCATTGTTCAGGACCCACACATTCTGAAAGTGCCACAGACCTGTCACCATTGTTTAAACACTGGCAAGTTCAAAGGGAGCTCATCAATGCACAGTGAAAATTAATGTGCACTTCTCACTACCCTGCTGAGACCCTTTTAAAAATACTCAATTTTTATGCTGCTTGTAAGGTTGTGCAGTTGCAATTTCTGAATATCTGCCAGAAATAGCCATAATAACAAAACATCCAGTGCACTTCTATTTTCAAATCAATCTGTCATTGTGTAAAGAATTTTTGGAATTATAATGAATCTTGTTGGCACTCAATGTTTTCAGGTCATTCTACCACACAATGTTAACCATGTTTTACTTCTATGTTATTATAGATAGATTCATTTTCATACATTACTTTACATAAATTATTTATGTTAAGATCTGTCATAACAGCTGAGGTTAAATTGGCTAATTAAAATGGAATATGTATTGTGCATAAAAAAGGTAATTCTAGTGTTCTGAGATGCTTTCATATTGTCTCTATACAGATCATAGGAAACCAAAAAAAAAAAACTTGACTTTAGTTTCTTGGCTATTACAACTATACACACATATATAATTTTATATATTTATATATACAAATTTTATTTATATACATACATATAAATGTCTATGTATACAGAAATGTAACATACATATTTGTATATGTACATTAAAATCAGTTTTAAAAGAATAAAACTATCTGAGTACAGAACAGGTACTTCAATAGATAAAGGTTCAGGATTGTCAAGGATAATGCATTTGTGTTTAAATGTGTTTAAATGCCAGTTTAAACTTGGATAATTTTGTAAAGATTTACTTACTGTTTGCTTACATCACTATTATCTATTCTTTAGTTCATTGTTCTTAAACACATTTTTATTCTATGTTGAAAGATAACCCCTCCAAAATAATGTGTTTTTTTCTACTTTGTCTAATACAAATGAGATCATTGTAAAGTAACATGTACTGGTCAGTTTTCCTGCTCCTGGACACAATACCAGACATGTAGGATTTAAAGGAGGAAAGGTTTAACTTGGATCATGGTTCAGGGCATCCTGTCCATGGTTGGCTAGCTTTAAGTTAGAAAGAGCATAGGAGAAGAATATGGCAAGGAGGAAAGCTGCCCACCTTCTGGCGACCAGAAAGCATATAGAAGTGGGAGGAGCAGGGGAAGGATTAATACCTATTAAAGGCATCCCCTCTCCCATAAAAAACCTCTTCCAACAAGGTCTTGTCTCCTAAGAGCACATTTAACTATGAAAGTATCAGTGGATCAATCCACTGATGAGTATAGCACCTCATCATCCAATCACTTCTCAAAGTGCCACTTCTCAGCTGCTAGAATTTTGAGGAACATTCTAGATCTAAGCCATAAGAGTAAAATAGAGTGTGATACCCAATCCCATTTGTAATATTTCAGTATTTCTGAAAGTTTACTGACAGCCATGAGAAATTTCAAAACATATTTCAAAACTGTGTTAATAGATTTTGTCAAAATTCTAAATCTCTAGAATTCTAAATTCTAAACACTTCCCATATATTTTTAAAATTCCAGAATGCTTTGAACTGTGTTGATTTTGCTTGGAGACATCTTGCCACTTTTTCTTTCTTCCAGTTCAGTCATTCTCTTCCCTAGATTTCCATGCTACTTCATCGTTATCTCCTTTCAATTACAACTTATTCCTTGATTATTTCCTATCTTGTTTGTCCTCTCTCCAGTTAAAATTACTTATTTTACAGCCTAGTCAATACTGGGATTCTATCTTTCACATTATACTCACTCTGTGGGTTTGGTTCAAATCTTTAGGGCAGGCAGCATGTGCTAACTTATCCTGCCATTTTAAGATCAAAATTCTTAGTAACTTATACCTATAGTAATTTTCTAATTCTCACTGCATACAGATCACAGATTAGCAGAGGACTCCATACTTCCTCATTCAGGGTCTGTGCTATGAAGCCACTATGACATGCAGTGCTTTCACTTCTGGAAAGTGAAAGGGGGACACGTGGGGAATTACACATCGTCTCTTAAAAGGTTCTTTCCAGAAGTGAAAGTGTAGGATTTCTGCAGATGTTCTTTTGACCAAACTTAATCATATTGTCTTATGCAACGTCAAGGGCGGGATGAAGTGCACTCTTTACTCACAAAGAAACAAAAAACTGAAATGTAGCTGACTGTCTTTAATGCTAACCATAATCTCCATTACATTTGTAATTAATTCTTCTAAAGCACTCAGAAAAAAAAAATGCTCCTTTGAGCCTAATTTCTTTGCATATGCTCGTCCTTCCCTTCTGGCATTACTACCTACTCACTTCCTGATCACAGTTACTCAACAATCGTAAATTTTACCAGCCATTCATTTGAAAACATTCAGTTTCACTATTTTGATGAGCTCAGTTACTGGGGACCATGACTTATAAGTTGAATCTTGGGAACATCCTAGCTTGTCCATGTCCTGCCTTTTTGGGCCAAATTGGAAATGGGAAACTTGCTGTTCTTTTCTGGTCACAGTTGGAGCCGTAGGGCTAATGACTACTGTGGCACTCACAGGGCAGGGTAAGACCTGATGAAGAGGATAAGGCACCTAGGGAAACTACAGATTCCTTACTGCCCCCTTGTCTCATCCTTGTTCTTGTCTTTCAGGAATGTTTTGATCTTCCTAGCCCACCGTAGTCACCATTATTGTTCCTGGAAATACCCATTGCCCTTTGTCCATTGTCCTTGACTCAGATATTATGAATAAATACCAAGAGCCTAGGTGCCTTTTGGCCTTTTGTTCCCCAAGAGCAACTGGTCATTGCAGAGCCTTGCTGCACCCCTTCATTTTATCTCTTGCTCTTTCTTTCCCACTGTGTGCCATAACATGTACTGGAGATTGGGGACTTATTGCAGCAATCCTTGACAATTGGTCCAGTGGGAAGAATTGATAATATTCAGTGTCTAAATAAGGAAGAAAAATCCATCCTCATGGACACAACCTTCTAGATTCTTCACTTCTAGGGACCTCTTAATCAT
This sequence comes from Cuniculus paca, assembly GCA_004365215.1. Taxonomy (NCBI): domain Eukaryota; kingdom Metazoa; phylum Chordata; class Mammalia; order Rodentia; family Cuniculidae; genus Cuniculus; species Cuniculus paca. Next base: position 11,737 of record RJWT010034193.1, read on the forward strand.
ACAGTCCTATAATTATATCAGAATTACTAACATAGCCCAAAGCACACTGACTTTTTGACCAGTAATTTAGTAATTTAACTTGTTTCTTTCTTTCTTATAAATTCAGTTGACTTCACTATGTTTTATTTTGACCTCATCAAACCCACAAGATGACCAATTACTTTTTCTCTTCATATTTCTCCCTGTTTACCTTACATTTTTTTACTGTACTTAATTGTTATATCCATTCTCTTCCAGTGTTGTTTATTTCTCTTCTGTTGTCTCACAACACTTGTTCCATCAAAAGTCTACCTGATGCAAATCCCACTGTCTTCTTCACTGTATCTGAGTAGAATAGTACCTCGAATGGATAAGCCACAACCAACTGAGAAGAATAGAACCACTGTAAGTTGCAGTTAACAAATTCAAATGAACTCTCTTCAGTCACATGCTCTACTGAGTGTCTCTAGCCAGCACTAGATTCTGCAACAAACTTTAATCTTCTTTTTCTAATTCTCAAGTCTACCAGTTCCTCTTTGTGTACCAGTCACTTTGCTGAGACACAATATTAAAGGAGGAGCGGTTTATTGTAGTTCATGTTTCTGTTCACAGTCAGGTGGCTTTAAAGCAGGATTGCATGGCAGAGGGACATGACTGAGCAAAGACTCTCACCTTATGGCATCCAGGGAGGAGGAAGATCAAGAAAGGAGCTCATCAGGAGATAAACAGGTCACTTCCCCAGTGACATTTCTTTGCAGAACAGACCCCACCTCCTTAACAGCAAGTCAGCTGTAATGCCCACATCAACCGTTATCTTTCAAAAGCCCCACCTGTGAGTGCATGAGGCTTGGGGGAGGGGTTGTCTAAAGCACAACACCTTATAGTACAGAAACTGGTTTTATGGTTCAAAGTAGAAACAACTAGATGAGAATAATATCCTCAACCTTCAGAAATCACATTTGATAATGTGGTCAAACATACATTCTTTCCCTTCTATATTTAATGGAAAATTGATTGTTATATTTAAGGTTATGTTTTTCAACTTTCTATTCCACTCCAACTTACCTATTCAGGAATTTTGGACATGATTCCTCTTTATTTTTCTCTCTAGACACCAGTCTTTTCTATCCTGGTGCATTTTTATTTTTAAATGATGACCTGATACAACAGTTAAGCTATGAAAGCAGCCTAAGCGTCTATCAACAGAGGAATGAATGAAAAAAATGTGGTATACACACATCCATAAAGCTGAACAGAATCATGTCACGTGCAGAAAATGCATAGGACTGGAGATTGTCGTATTACGTGAATCATACTAGACAAATATGAAAATATAACATTTTCTCTCAAACGTGGAATGTGACTGGAGGTGTGGGGTGGGGGAGAGAGAAAGGAAGAAAAAGAGAGAAGGAGAGGGTGAGGGAGAGAGAGAGGCAGCACTCAAAAGTAGAAAAGTCTGGATATTAGAGAAGAAGGAAATCAGGGAGAGGATGAAGAGGGAAGTTGGGGTGGATATGATAAAATTATTTTCCATGCCTCTATGAATATTACAAAATAAACTTACTGTTCTGTAAAATATGTATGTACTAATAAAATAAAAATAAATTCAAAAATTCCTTTGCCTTGTCTCCCAGTGTTTAGGTGTCCTCTCTTTGGCAGTCTATCCAGTTGGCTTTGTTAGCTATTCCTGTTACATCAGTCTTCTGCCAGGGTTAATTTTCAACTAATAGCATCAAAAACTTGCTCATCTCTTTCCTTCCCTCTCTCAGTCCCTCCCTTCCTCCAACTCCTATTTTCCTTTTGAAGTATTATTTGCTAGGCTTACCTCTACAAACTGTAATCGCCAAAGAGATACTACATACTAAAGCAAATTTAGTAAAACATACTGCTTTATTTCTTATCAATATGGAATAGTAAAACAAACTTTGACAGGTATTCCTTTGTTAATACCACAAACAAAATCTATGCAAAATAAGCAAATTAACCCTAAATAAAACTGTGAGTCTCTAAAAGTAATACGTG
>RJWT010034194.1:0-13715 GCA_004365215.1 Cuniculus paca
TGTGTTTTACCCTCTAACTAGAGAAAATTTATCTTTTGAGTACACCATCTTATCATGACTGTTCCCGATCAGGAATCAATGTGGACCCTCCATTTCCTAATAAATAAACTCTTCATTCTTCCCTTTTTCACCTTCATAATTGAATCTAATTCTAGTGACCCCATCTGAGCTTAAACATTCTCTTTGAGTTACCCTCTTCTCTATCTCCCATGCCATGACAAATCTGTGTTCATTCTGGAATCACCTTCCCTCATCCTTTATTCTTGTTTGATGCCCACCCTCTCCCTCCCTTCTTCCTTCCTTCCTTCCTTCCTTCCTTCCTTCCTTCCTTCCTTCCTTCCTTCCCTACTTCTCCCATGCTCATTCTGCACATTTGAAAAAATATAGCCCAAGTTGCCAAACATTCTCAACACTTCTGACTTCTGGTGATTTTCCGCACCCGATCACTGGATTGTGGATGATATTGACTAGGTGGTTTTGTTTGTGGATTAAAGGCTGTATTCCTGTAGTCCCTTCTGCCTGTGGTTTAGGTTAGAGCACATGATAATAATGCAAAATGGATTTATACTTAGTTAACCGCAGTATCTCCTGCCATCTAAACCCTTCCCTCACTAATGTACAACCGATGCCACAAGTTCTCCAGCAAGCAGGTTGTGGCTGAGAGCCGTGAGTTCAGAAGCTACTAATGGGACCAGATAGGAAACCTGGGTGCAATCAGTTCTTTCTGACTGTGTAAACCACCTCTGAAGTGCTTGGAAAACACTGAAATTGTATCTAGTGACTTCATCGACTGAATAGTATTTTTAGAACCTTTTCATAGTCTTCTTCATTTAGCACTTTTAAGTATGAAAGGTGGCTTGTTACTATCATTACCTGAAACTTCCCATATTTTCTTAAACGTATAACCTGGATATCAGATATGAAATTCCCAGCTTATTGTGGGTGGGGGTCAATCTGTCTTTGATATTTAAGTAAAATTTGGTGTAACTTCTTATTCTAGTAGGAAAGTTTGCGTATCTTGCTTTACTTTTGGGAAATAACTTTTCATTTTGTTTTGGTAAAATCTGGCCATGAGTTTCTTTTTTTGGCTCTATTTTTGACTATCAGTCTGCATTTTACTTTTTTGGATGCTATCTCTTACTTTGCACAATGATATTCTGCTGAATTTGCCCTTATCCAATGTCTTTTCTCCTCAACATTTCACCAATTCAGGACATGATGTGTTGTAGACTTTACCAAAGATTTGGAGCTTGATAAAGGACTGACCTGGAGGGTTAGAGGTTCTGTATTCATTACTTTCATAAAAAGTGTATTAGACATTGCTGTTCTACACTTCAGACAGATTTCTTTTAAAAGTTACTGGCCACTCCTTCTACTCAGATAATAGACTTCTGCCATGCAAGGGTGCATACTCTCACCTTAGCTCTCCTCACCTTGTCGAATATGATTCCTATCTATTTTGAAAGCGGAGACCTCTAGAATATTCTATTGTCTTGTGTTAAATGATTCAAATCAAGCCTTCAAGTCAAGATCCTTAAGTTTATAATCAAATATGTTCATTTAGGTGTGTTCCTAAACAAAGATGTTTCTTCTTGAAAAGATCCTGCTAGTATCGCAATAATTTTTGTCTTCTACTATGAGTGGAGAACGTAAATTAGAATTACTCATGAGAACTATGAAACATTTTCATTTTATGTCTTTGTGTTTTGGGATCATGGGTGATTATTATTTTCTTTTTTTAGGACTTAAAAAAATCTTCAAATATTTTAATAATGTTAATGTACTACTTTGAAATATACTATATATACAATACATGCAATACATTGTATATAAAGGTACAGACAATACTTTGACAAAATACAATATAACACATTGACAATACAAATAAAAGAGCAATTATTAAAATTGATCAATACATAGGTACTAGTTATTTATATCTTGAAATATTAACCTATTTGTTAGTTTTAGTTTCTGAAATAAGCTAAGTGTATAGTGAGTTTTTTTTTTTAATAAGGAACTAATGCAGTGTGGCTAATAAATGTGAAGAAATGTTGATTTGATTCACTCCTTCAGCTGACATATTGGCACTGCTTTAAGACATTAAGCCATTTTATGGGGAAACTTGATGGGTACAAGTTATTGCCCCCTTATCAATGTAAGACACAAAATATAATACCCTTCAGTTGGGACCGTGGGCATAACACCTGTAGAGCAAATATAACTTGGAGAGAAGGAACTGAAGAGATCAAAATAGACAGCAAAAGTATTGAATATGCATAAATATTAAAGAAAGACCTGATGAGACATAGCAAGACAATGACAATGCGACACTGGCCTTTCTGGCCCCAATTTTTTTTCTCCATCTCTCCTTTTGCTATCACTTTGCTAAATCAACAATTCAGTTTGGACCAGCTGCTCTAGTGAGGAAGCTTTAAATAAGGATGTAGAAATAACTGAGACAAATGATGAAGTCATCTTTTACCGTAATATATTTTCACAATGCCTAACAGTCCCCCATTTAATCAAGAGATTGGCAGGACAGGGAACAAGTTGGTAATTTGCAGTTGGGATGTAATAAAAATGTTGTAATTCATGGATGAGACACCCAGACTACATTATGTATTATGAGTTTGACTTGACTTATAACTCTTTCTAGAATTTAAACTGTCATATCCGACCATATGCATTGACTTTTATAGTGATTTAATGAGTTGTTTGGTGAAAATAAATGTTGACAAAGTTACAAAATTTTTTCGACTGTATTCTTTTTTTTCCCCTTCAGTTGTTATTCCCCTCTGGATACTACAGCTGGCTGTCTTACAATAGCCAAAGGGTTTTTCTTTCCCCATAATCCATGGCTAGGATTTTGGGCCTTGAATGAATTTTGCTTGTTTTTCATGCTTGACCTTGGTAGATAGATCATGATAAAGAGAGCTTAAGTAAATATATTGGTTAATCTTTGGAGTCAGCAAGAAAATGATATAAGCTTTGGACATATGGGATCCAAAGCCCAAAGTGTCAGGTGATTCTCCAGAGAAGCATTTCGTCTTCAGGATATGGTTTGCTTCAGTTCAGTTCTTGCTGTGGGGCCATGCCGCAGCAGTTTAGATAGTTGGTCAAGAAGCTGGATCTGAAGGGTGAATGATTTGTCTTGGAAGGACAAGCTCAGTTCCCATCAAGGCTCATAGGAAATGCTCAGCTATTGTGATCGATGCTGTTGATACTGGAAGAAATGAAATAATGTCAGATTTTAGTAGTAGCCTAGCAAAGAATCTTGTGGAATAGGCTGTAACATGAGCAGGCACACATTTTACACTCATTAACAAAAGTAAGGAGCAATTCATTGGCTTATTATGTACTCTCTAATTGTTTCAGCTAAATTTCTGTGATAGTATAAGGGAATAAAAGGGAAATCCTGTTTGGGGATTTGGTTAGGCCAGAGAGGCCTCATGAAATTTCCCTACATGATAAAAATGATTAGATGCACCACCATTTAGCAAACATAATAAGGAAAGAACCCATAATCTATTAAGAGCTGCCTAACAGTCCTGGCGGTGTGGTCAATGAGCCGGCATGAGCGTAAAACTCCCTGGGAATAAAGTGATGTGATGTGTGGGCAGGAATGACCTCCTTTAGGGCACCTAGTAGCCTGAAGAGTGATTTACTTGCTTGTCCTCCAAGAAGCCATTTGCCTCACAGAGGTGACATTTTTCTTACCCATGAGTTTCACCCCAGCTGCTGCTGCTATCTGCATATATAAAAGAGAGTGGAAATTCAAGGAAATTACCTAGGTCATATGCACCCCTAAAACACTTTCTTCAATTGTCTAGGTATTTGAGTAAAAAAAGAATTTTTTTTCCCTTAAGTGATACTTCCCTTAATTTTACATTTCACTTTGGAAATGTGGACCATATTATGTCACAGGAGGAAAGACTATTAAAGTTGTCAAAGGAGAAGCTTTCCAAAGAATTCTGGAGACAATCTATGATGCTATGTTAAAAGAAAATTTGTTCATAATGTGTAGACCCATGCTAATATGTGCATATCTATCTTTTAGCATTTATTATTTAACCTTAGATTTCAATATTTAGATTCAGAAACAGGCTTACTGAGTGCTAAAAAAGTGGAGTCAAGTATTCTTGACTTCAGAACCTTGACCCTTGTCACATCTCCACTGCCAATACTTGGCCATGGTCCTCTCACCCCACACCTGGGTACAGTGAGTCTCTGAACTGGCCTCCCACATCTGCCTTTGAGCTGGCTGCTGTGCTTTTATTGTCCATTATAGGCTCAGAGTTATCCTAGCCTTGTGTTGTTAAAACACAAATTAATTTTGCCATTTTTCTACTGAGAGCTCTCTAGTGATTTCCCATCTCATTCCTTGAACTTCACCATGGCCCAAAGCCCTGTACTATTGGACCCCAGCAACCTCTCTGCTCTCCTCTCAAATCCTGGTCACTGCTATAACTCCACTGGCTTTCAGGCCATTTCCTGACCACACGAAGCACTTTCTCCTCTCATGACCCTATGCCTGTGACTTTTCCTGATGGGGATGCTCTTGTCTTATCTCCATGGCTCAGTTGTATGGTTCTTCCAGAATCTCTGCTCGCATGGCTCCTAACCAGAGATTTCTATGGCTACTTTCTATAAAATGCATGGTACGCACAGTTCTTTCTATATGCCTTCCTTCAATTTTCTTCACAGAAGTTCTCATCACCGATTTCCCATATTTATCTCTTGATTTGTTTATTGCCAAATTCCCCCAGCCCCTGAGCATATGCATGATGGTAGAGATGTATTTTTTATTACTTCTTATGGCAGATTGAATTTTCCAAGCCGCCCATAACAAGCTCTCCCAGCCCACATTGTCTTGTTGGAATGTGGCATTGACATTTACCACCAAGAAGTAGGCGTATATGTGTGTGTTTCTTCCCTTTGAATCTCTGTAGGCCTGTGGCTAGTGGCAGAAGTGATACTATGAGATTTCCAAGGCTAAATCATAAAAGGAACTTTCCCTTTGTCCTCTTGAGAATCTCAGCATCAGAACCCAGCTCCCCCGCTGTGAGGAAACTCAGGTCACACAAAGAGACTATGTTTAATTGCTTCAGTAAAGGTCATTGTTGAAGGGCAGCATCAACTGCCCAAAATGGGACTGTGGAAGACTTTGTGCTGACTCCTAACTCTAGTCACTATCCCATTGCAACTATCAGCGACCCCAGAAGGTGACTGTTTAGGTGATCCCAAGCAGAAAAATCCAGAACGATGAAGCATACAAATACGATCATTATTTTTTGAGTCACTACATTTTGGGATATTCACTTAGCATCAGTAGATATCCAGAAAACTGCTCTGCTTCCTGGAGCCCAGAACAGTGCCCAAAACAAACTTTCCTAATAAATATTTTCTGGATGGACAAATGGTACACACTCCAGAGATAAAAGTGTTCTGGTTTCTTGATGGACACACGTTTCAGTTTGGCTCCATTGAACAGCAACTCTCCACTAGTTTGCTAATGTAGTACGTAGGCCCTCATCTATTTGAAAATTTCAGATTGTCAGTTTCCTTCAAATTTCTACATCTGCATACTCTGGAGATCTGAGCAAAGGAGAGGACACTGAAGATGAGGCTTAAATATTTGTGTGTGTGTGTGTGTGTGTGTGTGTGTGTGTGTTTGATACCAGGGATTGAACTCATGACCTTGTGCTTGCCTGGCAGGTGCTTATGCCACTGAGCTAAATCTCCAGCCCTGTTTTTAATCATTTCATTACACATAAACTTCTCCATACAGTGTTACAAAGCTAGAAGAAGGTTTTGCTGGGGAGGAGGCTGAGGAATTGGTATTACCTGTTGATTGTCCTTATTCTTGCTGTATTTCTTTCCAATCATAATTGCTAATCAATTATAACTGACATAAAGAATAGAAATATTCTAGTCTGATTTACATTTTTTACTATCATGGCAGTGTAATTTCAGAGAAAAGCAAAGCAGAGCCAAGGCGGGGGGGGGGGAAGGAAGAAACAAATCAGCTTTCAAAGTCATCACAACCCACACGAAACAAAATTTTTTTAGAAATGGGCCCTTTTCTCAATAGAAAGACCTATGACATTTGGAGCTGTGCTGCTTTCCTCTTCACTACCCTGTGTCTAAGCAATGGGGGCCCAGCCCTTATGAATGTCACCTGGCTCCAACTGTAAAAGCCAAGGGACTGAGGAGCACAGCTCAGCCCTGGGAGAGTTTGAGAGGCCAGGCCAGGGCCTGCCTGCGCTCTGCTCTTCTCTCTGGAGAGGCTGGTTACTCTGTTGCCTGCCACGCAGCCCTGCCTGCGTCCAGTCCCGCCAGTTCTCCCAGCGTGCAGCGCCAGGCTTGGAGCCAAGGTGGAGGCCCTGCTGGTGAAGGCTCTTTACCTGTTCCGTGCCCCGTAGTCACCTTGATGTGATGGTGTTCTGTTATTCCTAGGGGCTGACAGCAGGTTTGCAAAACAGCAGGAATGAATAAGGCCGAGTTGGAAACTGAGTGCGAGCTGCAGGGAGAGGCAGAGCCAGAGGAGGCAGAATTGAAGACCTGACGCCGGAGTAGGGGGCGGGTGTGTGTGGTGGGGAGGCTCTCACGCCCTGCAGGCGAAGGTCGCCTGAGTCCCAGCAGGGTGGCCTCAGCTGTTACCCTTGGAGCAGACAAACCTTGCTTACTCGGCCCTTGCGTTGTTTGTGCTTGAAACTTTGATTCTCCTAGGGCGGCAGTAAATATCAGAACCCCATCCCCAGTCCTGCCTCCTAGAGGGATCCACATTGAACTATTTCTACGTTTGATATCTTTTGGAAGCTACTGACAAGTAGACATTTTCTGTTTTGTGATTTCTTTGTTGCAGACCTTGCCTATTGATTTTATCCTACATTAGGTAAAGAAATATTGATAAGTCAAAGTTTTATTCTAATCAAGTTGAATGAATGAATGAATGAATGAATGAATGAATGATTTTTGCTACAAAAACAATGACAAGGCTTCTGGAAGAACCCTACATGTTCCCATTGCTCCCCACACTCAATTTCTGCTCCCTAAAACTAACTGCTTTCAATCCTTAGCTGTTATTCTGGTAATTACTTTGGAATTTCCTTTGTACTTACACTGTATTTTTAGTCTTTACTTTTAAAATATTATCCATTGAATTCCTACTATAGAAGTTAAATTTCAGCTTTCTTAAAGTGTGTACAACACCACTGTTTCCTGCCACAACCACTTTGATTTCTTTGCACTCTCAGTAGAATTATTATAATTTTCAGATAAATCAGTATCTACATTACTGTGATTGCATAAATATTATTCATAACAGCTGCATATATATATTTATTTTCTTGAACAATGCAAATTTAATGATTGTTCTACTTTTTTCTTTTGCTTAGATTGCTGTTAACTATTGTTAACTATTAACAATTTAGTCTTAAACTGAAGTCTCTGTGAATGTAACTAAGTAGATTGTGATACTGAAATGCAAGAAGGCAACTTCTCTGGGCCATAAAATACATGAGATAATCTGTCAGTTCCGCTTTCATGAGAGATACCCTTCCTCAAGTTCTCTGCTCAAATTGGGACTGGATGTTTTCTAAGGTAAATTCTAAGATGCTAGCTACATGGCCATGGCACTGGGGTTGTCTTTTTTTTGCTCTTGGTATGTAGTTCAGGCTGGCCTTGAACGCATGAACTCATTAGCCTTCAGAGTGCTGAGCCAACCTTATCTTGGAAATTTCTTTCACTTTTCTTCTGTCAGATCTTGTGTACTAAGTGTCTATTGCTATGTGACAAATCACCCCAGAGCTCAGCAGCTTAAAAGGTTAAACATCTACAGTCTCACAGTTTCTGGGGTTATGAATGCAAGACCAGCTCAACTCAATGCTTATGGTGAAGGTTTCTTACAAGGTCATTAAAGGTTGGCTTGAAGAATCTGCTTGTCAGCTCACTTATACTGATCTTGGCAGAGTGATGCAGGACCTCGATATAGAGCTGTTCACATTGTGGCAGTTGGCATCCCCCAAAATGAATGGTGAGCAGGAGAGAGACAGTGGGAGAGAGCAATAAAGGCGGAAACCTGAGTGCCTTGCATCCTAATCTCAGAAGAGACAGGTTTCTACGTCTGCCATCTTCTCCTGGTCACTCAGACCAATCCTTGCCCAACACTGGACAGGGTCGTACAGAGGTCTGAATGACAAGAGGAGAGGCTCATTTGGGGTCAGCTTGAAAAGTGGCTGCCGTGCCTTCTCTCTTTGCTCCCTTGTTTTCAGTCGTTGGTTGACCCCTTCCTTTTATTCAGTGGAACATTTTCCAGGAAAAGTTTGCCTGAGAAGTAATTTGCTTTTAGACTTTTGATTTATGCATGTCTTTATCTTCATCCTTGAATGATGGTTTTGGCTTTGAATTCCAAGTGGCTATCATTTTTTTCTTGAGAATTTGAAGGCACTGCAGAGTAGTCTGGTGCCATTCTGAGTCTCCCCTGCTATGCGTCTCTGTTTTTGTGTTCTTAAAGCTTTTCAGATCTTCTCTTTATCGCTTATATTCTGGAGTTTCATATTGATATGTGAGTTTTTTTCTTCATATATTTGTCTATTTTCCTCAAAACATACAGGTTCTATCAAGTTGGAAACTCAAGCTCTTGAATTCTGCAAGTCTCCATTTTTCATTTATTTGAAAAATTTCTGAATTTCTCAGTTACCTCCTCCAGAAGTTATATTTGGTGTGTGTTTACCCATATTGATTCTCTGATTTCCTAAATACTACTTTTTCTATTTTCTATCAATTTTGCTTTGATCTATTTTCTGAAAGATGTCTTCAGTTTTATCTTTCTAAACTCTTATTGATTTAAAAATTTCTGCTTTTACGTTTTTAACTTCTAAGGAGTCATTCGTTGTTTTACGAATGTTTCTCTTTTTCTTAACACTTTGTCTGTCTATTCTGTTTCTATTATTTTGTCCATTTTGGTTTTTGAGAGTGTCTAGCTTGGTCATTCATTCTGGATGATCTATTAACATGTAAAAGTGGTGCTCCTACAGCTCCTGGAATTATGTGTGCAGAGGCCAGGCTTGTCAAGGCAAGGGCATTAATTTAGAGTAATTGATTTTGGCTATTTCACTGATGGATAAACCATTTATTACTTATAGGTCTTTTTTCTTGGATTGGTCAGTTTCCTCTAAGAAAAATTACCCATCTTTTGCATAGAGAGAGAGAGAGAGAGAGAGAGTGTGTGTGTATGTGTGTAGAGATGGGTGATAAGCCAGGCTGCCAGGAGGGTAGGAGCCAACAAGGGTGAGTAGGGTGGGAGGGTCTCATATCTTCTGCATGACTCCACCCAGTTTTCCTGTTTTAGCGGAATGTCCCTCAGCTCTGCCGCCATTCCCAAGTCTTGCTATTGTCAGAGTTTAGCTGTTTAGTAAACTGCCAGCATAGAGACAGACACTGTCACCTGAGTGTGCCAGCTAAGAGATGGGACTTGGGGGAGGAGTTTAACAGTTTCACAGACTTTCAATCAATGCCTCTCCGTGCCTGACTCATCCTTCCTCGCCTTCATCACAGGTGCCACCTGTCTCCTGTTGGGGGAACATTCATTTACCTCACCATTTCTGCATGTAGGGGGCATTCATTAGAACAGCAGTCCTTGACATACTATTCAAGGGTCTCTGAGGGTTTCAAAAGTCCAAATATTTTTGATAAAATACTAAGATGTTACCTGCTCCTTTCACCCTTGTTCTCCTATGTGTATTCCAGGAAGTTTTCCTCAGACAACATGAGCTGCGATATCGTTGAACACAGAAGCACAGGAGAATCCAGCTTTCTTCTGTTAAAGAAGACCTTACAGAAGGTCAAAAAATGTACAACACTCCTCTCATCATATATTTTTGTTGAGGAAATTTAATTATTTTTCATAAAGTATATTGTTCATGTTAGCATATGCTGCATTTATTAGTATTATTTAAGTGAATTCATAGTAAAAAGTATAAGCTTTAGTTAATCTTGATTGGGGTGGATTGGATTTTAAATGCTCCTCCAAAACCTGTGAGGCAAGGGTTTGGCTGGCAGCCCATGGGCTGTTGGAAGGTAATAGAATCCTTAGGAGGTGAGGATCAAGAAAGGAGAGTCAGGTCATGAGAGTGTACCCTTGAAGGGATACTGGGACCCTGGTCCCTTCCCTCTGCTTTCTGCTTCTTGGCCACCATGAGATGAACAACTTTGCTCCACCATGTGGTCGCTGTCTCACTACAGGCCCAAAAGTTATGGGCCAAGTGACTACTGACAAAAGCCTCTGAGACTATGTGACAAAATAAACCCTTCCTCCTTATAAGTCAGTTGTTTCAGGTATGTTGTCACAGTGATAGAAAGCTGACACATTGGTATAATATGACACTAACGTGAACCAAAGCTCGTTGAGGTCTTCACTAATGTTGAATAACATAGAAGGCAGAGAAAACTGCATGAGAATAATCCTTCTGAAATCTTTCTTCTCCCTTCTTGACCCAGTGACCTACTTAATCAGAGAGTGGGAGAGGAAGGGGGAGGGGCATGAGTCGGCTCTGTCCTCTCACCCTTTTTTCAGAGGATCGGGAGCTCGTAGACTAAAGACATTCTTGTGTGCAGGGAAATACATGTTCTCAGCAGCTTTTGACCAGGGGTCAGCCAAGAGCTTGTTGGCTCTATTTTGGGGCCAGACTTGAGGTGACCTATCAAGGTTTGCAGTTATTAAAGCTGTTTAATTCAAGGGTGACGTTGGCACATGTATCTAATTCATGCAGAATAAGCTATGTTTCCTAGCATCAGCTCCATCAGTAATCAGGGAGATCTTTGACTTTTACAAATTGGTTTATTTCGGAAATGCTTTCAGGCTTGTGGAAACACTGCAAAAATAGTGGAAAGCATTCCTGTGTATGTTACATTACATATGTCTGCTTGACTGGATTAGTAAACACCTTCCTAGGTGTTATTAGAGCAGACTCCTAAGCGTAAACACCTTCCTAGGCACTAGTAGAACACACTTCTGGGTGTGCCTGTGGGGTGTTTCCAAGGGGGGACTGACATCTAAGGAGCACGTGCCCTGGTCCTGTGTGGCACCATTTGAGGGGCTGGTGGCACTGGTGGAATGAGAGGGGAAGAAAGAGGAAGTCTACTGGTTTTGGAAAAATTCTGTTTGAGACAGTGCATCATTTTCTCCCTCTTTTAGTATCCAGGATTTTATTGGGGAGGGTATTAAGTTTTTGTTTTTATTATCTTTTTACATTACTTCTTTCCCACTCTTTAAAATTGGCTGTACAGAATAATGGTTTTCATTTTGGCAGATTCGTCCGTGCACATCACACACACTGATCATTGTCATCCCCTCTGTGAGCAGGGGTATCTTTTGTTGCTGTCACCTGTGGACCTCGGACTCCAGTTTCTTCAGCCTGTTGCTGCAGATGCATGCCAGAGACTCTTCAGGAACCTTCTAGGGCTTCGGTCTCAGTCTGCAGCTGCTGCATCCTGATCCCTTGAATACCACAGCTTGCAGCTTCTTGGACTGAGCAGCTACTGGATCCTCTGGGCTTCCAGCATGCAGACCCTGTGGACTCCCACTCCAGATCCTGTAATCCTATCTAATAAATCCCTTTGCATAACTATATATAACTGATTTGGTTCCTCTAGAGAGCCCTAACAAATACACACGGCTGCTGCCCCTGAAGTTAACATCTATCATTACAGTATCAAGACAGGGAATACGAGATCCAGAATATGTTAAAATTAACCAATCTGTGGAACTGATTTGAATTGCCTTAGTTTTTCCATGTGTCTTTTTTGGGCCCAGGATCTAATCCAGGATTCCACACCAAGGGGGAAGCTTTGATCTCCCATCGTCTGGCTCCCTCATCTATGTCTTAAGTGGCATGGGTTCATTCAAGGAAAAAGGAGGGTGTCATTAGGCTGACTTGTCTCTCCTCATCTGTAAATCTTGAATTTTCTGGAATCCATGATGTGAGGAGCTTAGTTCCTCTTGTCTTCTTCCTCACACGCTCCACTCCTGTAGTGTTCAGCCTTCTCTTTGAGTAGCTCAGTCACTGAAGTCCATCTGTTTTTCATCTTCCATATTTTTGTTGATTCTGCTCTTTTCTGCGCTCTTATTTTTCTGTGATTTGCTTCCTAAAGACTTCTATTTTCTCCCCACCAACCCAGAGCAACTTGCCGAGCCTGACCCATGCTCCAACAACTTGGGATTTAGTGTAATTTTAAATTTCCTCTAATATTAATATTGCTTGGATTTCAGGAAAGAGCAGAGATAAATGAACAGAATTAATCTCCTTGTTTAATTAGAAATCTGGCCCCTGGTGTATAACCCTCCATTCACACATTAGTTTTGCTTTTCAATTGAGAACCTCATTTAAATACCTTTATGACTATTGTACTACAACAAAGCTTTGTAGTCACTCTTAAAGCAAATAAAGACTATGAAAAAACTGGGTAGCTTTTCACTAACTTTGCAGACTCACCTATATCTATTTATTATAATCAAACCTTTGTGGGCCCTGACTGGAATGCTCTTTGTACTTTATCTTGCCCCGTTTATCTTGGAATCAAAAGTCACATCTAGGGATTTGCTTTGTCCTTTAGGTATGGCTGATATCAGGATACCTCCGGCCACTCACTGCGCAGGGATCAACAGTGGGTCTCCCCTAGTCTCCTTCCAGTTTCTAAAGCAAGCATTGCTGGAAGGAAGAAACACCACCTTCTCTCTGCTCCCCAGCTCCCAACTTTCTGCTATCATTTCTTTTTTTTTTTAATTTTATTTTAAAGAAAATAGGACAAAACAAAACAAAACAGAATGAAAAAAGTGAAAGAAAACAGAATAGAGTCAAACACAACACAGCATTTCAAAGCAGAACACTGCAAGCTATACAGGTCTTCAAAACATAACAACAGGAGATTAACAATGGTTACCCTAGTGTCTCTTGCTTTCTTCAAAATGGTTGCTCTTACATTTACAGACAATAAACTCAAACAAAACAAAGTAGTATAAAACCAGATAAAAGAGAATAGCATTACAGGTCTTCAAGTCGGACAACAAGAAATGAGCAATGGCTACTATAGTGTCTCATCTTCCAAAAGAGCTGTTCCTATCTTCTTGCTCATTGCCTTCAAACAGTAGGAAAGGGACTTAAACCAATCAAATCAAAGAACAAGAGCACCATTGGATTTCAGAACCATTTCTCCATATTTATCAGGAATTTTGTATCTTATTGAGTCTTTCAGTTTCTTACACTAGGGAGGCAATGTGGTGTTTACACATGTGTGTTTGGTTTATTTCACTTATGAGTATGGTCTCAAGTCTCATCCATTTACCTGTAAAAGCCTCCATGTGATCATTTTTTATAGCTGACTAATACTCCATTGTATAAAAGTACCGCATCTTCTTTAACCATTCCTCAATTGATGGGCATTTGGGTTGTTTCCAAGATTTGGCTATTACAAATTGTGCTGCTATAAACATAGGTGCACATACATCACTGTGGTGAGATGATTTCATTTCTTCTGGGAATATGCCCAGAAGCGGAATAGCTGGGTCAAATGGGACTTCCAGTCCTAGCTTTTTGAGAAACCTCCAGACTGACCTCCACAGTGGTTGCACCAGTCTGCACTCCCACCAACAGTGGAGAAGGGTTCCTTTTTCCCCACAGCCTCTCCAGCATTTATCGTTGGTGGTTTTCTTGATC
>RJWT010034195.1:0-13722 GCA_004365215.1 Cuniculus paca
ATGGCTGGCATGGCTGGGGGCAGAGACGTGTTTCCGTCCCATGGGTCCCTGCAAGTAGCAGAGCCTCAGTAAACACTTGCAGAAAGGGTGAATTGCGTCTACTTCCCCAGGAACGGGGGTGGGAAGCCTGAAGCTCCTAGGGAATGAAGGAGGCAGGCAGCCGAGGATTATACTTGATCCACAGATAATCCCCCAAATCCAGAGGCCACCTGGACAGCCGTGTACCGGAGTCAGACGCATGTTTATGTATTGCTGAGTTCACGACAGGTCTCCCAGGAACCAGAGAAGTGTTGCTCAAAAAAAAAAAAAAAAAAAAAAGAAAACCAAAACCAGTTTATTACTCTCTTTACTACTGCAGGACAGCGAAATGGACTGTCAATGCTTTTGAAGGCAGAATTCTTTGAGATTAAATGCTGGCTCTCCTCCTCCTCCCCCTCCCCCGTTGTTGCTTTTAGAAACTTTTATTATGGAAAATTTCAAATACAGTATACTGCAGAGTGGAGAACACCGTATCGAAAACCCCCACGTATCCATCACTCAGCTTAGCACAGGCCTGATCTCGCCACATCCGTCCATCCCGCCCCCGGAGGCACATCGCAGACACCGTCTCCTTACGCGCCTGAACGCTCGCTTAGCGACCGGGGTCCGCTGCGGATTCATCTGGCGGCGCAGCCCCCACCAAATTCCTAGCCCACGTCTATACAACGGAAAACCGGAATCTGCGGCGCCGGCGCCGCCCCCTCGTCAGCATCTTCCTCCTCCCGAACAACGTCGGTCGCCGCGGCCGGGCGGCGTTCCTGACCCGCACCGGCAGGCCCGGGCGATGCGTGAGGGAGTGACGGAGCCCCACCGCGCGCTGGGCGGCGGGGGAGCGGGAGGCGCCGTCCGCTTCCTCCTCCGGGCTCTGAGTAACGCGCCGCCCGCCCCGCCCCCGGGGGCGTGGCCCGCCGGAGGGGCGTGGCAACACCCATATTTGGCCTTATATGGGCAGCCACGTCACAGGCCGCACACTCATTCACATAAAACGCCGCGCGGCCGGCGGAATCCCCGGCTTCTGAGGCGAGGAGTGGCCAGGCCGATCGCCGCGCGCGCGGGGCGGGAAGGGGCGGTGAGAGGCTCCTCCGGCGCCGGGCTTCTGTGCCTGCCCTGCGGGCGCCCTGGCCGTGGGCACCGGCGGGGCGCGCGGCAGCATGAAGGTCACGTCGCTCGACGGGCGCCAGCTGCGCAAGATGCTCCGCAAGGAGGCGGCGGCGCGCTGCGTGGTGCTCGACTGCCGGCCCTACCTGGCGTTTGCCGCTTCGAGCGTGCGCGGCTCCCTCAACGTCAACCTGAACTCGGTGGTGCTGCGGCGGGCGCGGGGCGGCGCGGTGTCTGCGCGCTACGTGCTGCCCGACGAGGCGGCGCGCGCGCGGCTGCTGCAGGAGGGCGGCGGCGGCGTGGCGGCGGTGGTCGTGCTGGACCAGGGCAGCCGCCACTGGCAGAAGCTGCGCGAAGAGAGCGCCGCGCGCGTCGTGCTCACCTCCCTGCTGGCCTGCCTGCCCGCCGGCCCGCGGGTCTACTTCCTCAAAGGTGAGCGCGTCGGGCCGCCGGTCCCGTGCCGGGACTCCCGTGCCCTGGGGTGCGCTCCCTGCGCGCGGCGCCCTCCACCCAAACCCAGGGGAATCGCTGCTCCCGGAGCTTGCGCACCCGGCTTTGGCGCGCTCTTGGGAGGGCGCTGCAATCGTCAGCGCCCGGAGCTTCCCCCTCCCCAGCCGCATTCCTCGAAAGCGTCTGGCAGCCTGTCTGTCCGCCAGGCTCGTGGGGGGGCCGGTTGGGCTGTTGGGGGTGCTTCTTAGCGATTTGGGGGCCGTAGGCTCGTGCCAGGCGCGAGCGTGACTCCAGGGTCACCGCTGTCGCTGGGGCAGGGTTCGGAACCTTCCTCATAGATCGGGCGAGATCTGCAGGTCAAAGCCCATTTCCCCCGGAGCTTGGCGCCAGGGTGTCCCCTTTCTCTCGCCCACACAATTGCAGTACCTTAGGCTAACTTCGACGTCTCCTCTTGCCTTTTTGACCTTAGCGAGACCCTTCCCTTCCTTTCTACTTGTTTTATTGCTTTTTATTGTTTTCCTCCGGTCTCCTCCTCTCCCCTCCTAGGCCTTTCTCAAGCTCAGTTGGGACCTGATACCTTTCCCACCCCTTTCACCTCCTCTCTTCCCCGAGTGGGGATTATTCCTGGGACAGGTCCTGAACCGAGCGTACAGCCTGGCCCAGTGGGAAGCCGGAGGCGGGTCAGCCTGAACCTAGGAGAGGTGTGTAGACGTTCTATAGCCTCAGCTGCCACCAAGGCCTGCCCATTTCACCTGCTTTTGGTTTCTCCTGGTGAGTGGGTGATAAACTCCATGGTGTCGATTTCTGGTTACTTCTCGTGACTGCTTCTGCCTCATATGTATGGGCGGGAGCTTAGCACCCTCCCCCTACCCCCAGCAGAGCCCCAAGGCTGTAACTAATATGATTCAAGAACTCAGGTGCAGCGGAGCAGAGAGTTAGGACCCTGTTTGATGCCATGCGGCTTGGGGAATTAACACTCTTGCAAGCCAGGATAAAGATTCCAGAGGCCGGAGACTCTTGTGATGATTCCAGGCGATTCCAGGCTCGTGGGCAGCTCCCCTTCTATTAGCACCTCTTGCTGACTGTCTTTTGTTGATCCTTTTGGGGAGATAACAGTTTGCAGCTCCATCCCCCAGGTGGTGGAAGGAAGGCCGTCTCCACCTCTCTTCAGAGGTCTGAAAGGTGTGATTTTGACTCCTTTACTAGGCCATGGGGTGGGGGGTTCTGTCTCCCCAGTAGCTTGAATGATGCATACCAGGAAACCCCGGGCCAGACTGTGCCCCACCCCACCGCTCTTCAGTGGGGCTGTGCTCACAGTTTACAAATCATTGCCACAGGAAATAGGCAGCTCTGTAGACTCAGGAAAATTATATTTAAAAATTTTTAAAGACTTAACATACCCAGGTGAAAATTGGAGCAAACACTGTGCAATGAAAAGTCAGGCTTCCATACACCCAAGAACACAGTTCCACTCCCCAGAGACAGACATCAACTATTTCTTGTTCATCTTTAGGTAATTGCCCACAAGTGTCTTTAAAAAATAAATTAATTATATCATACCCTGTTCCTGCCTCTTTCACCAGCTGCATCTCGGAGGCTCGTCCACATCAGGGCATACGTGTGCCTTCGCTAGTGATGGCCCCTGGTGGTGCTCAAACCTTACCGCGTGAAGCAGTATTATGGAAGCTATCTTCAGTCATAGGTTCTTGCATGTGCAGTGACTTATTTTTTGGGAAGATTGAGAATGGCCAGGTCAAAAGTTATGTGCATTTGAAAGTTCAGTAGAAATTGCTACCTTTACAAGACCATTACAATTCAAACGGCTGTCACTGGACAATCCCTTTATCTCCTTATCTAATTCATGTCCAAATACAAGTTCAGGTTTTAACCTAGTGGCATTCAGGTCTTGGGGCAGTGCCTTTTGCACTTTCCATGATCCTCTCTCCAAACAGACTCACTGGAATGAGATGGTGATTCTTGAATTGCACGGCCAGTGTCTATTTTTATATAGTGTCTGTGTACCACCTCTTCACCTGCAATTTGTTGGTGATTGAAAGCAGACTCACTCTGAGAAAGCTTGAAGCAGCCCTAAGAATTGCAATGAGAGTGAGACACCAGAGAGGAATGTTCTATCTCCACACCTCTGATGGGAGTGGGTGGAAGACAGAGACCATCTAATATCCTTCTGACCCCAGTTTAAAGAGGCAGGGCCCAGTTTATCTGTCCCTTAACCACATGGGAGACTCTTTGTCTGCCTGCCTTATTTTGTCAACAGGCAGGCAGAATTCCACCCCTCCTCCCCATCCACACCTCTGCTGCCCTCCCGGTAGCCAGCTCTTAAGTGGTCTGTTTAAAACCTAGAGATGGAATGGCCTGAAGGCATCCCTTCACCAAGCCTCATCTCATAGTTTGGGAGGGCTTGGGCCCCTTGGCTCCAAATTCCCTTCCCAGATCGCTCATTTTCCCTCCTGGACTCCAAAATGGCACAGGCATGGATGCGGGAAGCAATTGGGTAGTTTACTGGCAAGGAAGGTGTGAGTCGGTGTAAGCTTGCTGGGTACGGAAAGGGAGAGTTGAGCCAGCAAAGCCTCCCCCTTGCCCCCTCCCGACCCCGCAGCCAGGCCTCTTGTCATCATGACAGGAAGCATGGTCACTGTGGAGGACCAGAAGTGCATCCGGGAAGGCGCAGTGGGCTATTTGTTGCAGTGACCACAGGGGAGTATACACTCAGTGGGGCGGGGGCAGTTCCAGTGAGCCGAGAGGAAGCAGTAATGGCAAGATGACTCATTCTAGGAATTGGCTGCGCTTCTGGGAGGGAGATGGAGCCTGTCATGTAATCCATTAACCATTTGTCAACTGCAGGGGTTTAGAAAAGCCAGCATCCCCTCCACTGAGGAGCTGTCGCAATATCCAAAGACAGAAGAACACTCATTTTTGGAAATGACATAATCTGAGAAGGAATATTTACTTGATGATTTGACACCAAACGAATTGTCTGGGCCAGCAAAAGATAGAAGTGTGTTTGTTTGCTCTGGGTGGGAAGCTGAGGGTGGCCTTCAAGGCCAAGAACTTGGGAGGTTGGCCTTCCATTCTTCTGTGTTCACTGGCAAACCCTTGGCCTTTCGAGGACCCCCAGGCCAGTTTTTCAGAACTTATTTATATAGGCCCCGCTTTGTGGCCGAGCCATTTTTAACCTTTAAGTAATCTATCTGGGGAAGTTTAAATGTAACACTAGGATTCCTCCATGCCAGTATTTACCAGTGAGGGGGCCTGGGAGGGCAAAGGTCAGGAAGGGAGGCTAATAAAGAAGGTAGAAAGGGTAGCTGGTCACAAGAGGACAGACAGTTTTTACTTAATGGGGACTGAGAATTAAGTTCAGAATCCTCGTACCTACCATTTGTTTAGAAGGTAATTAAATTGATTGATACCCTTAAATTGAACCTACAGAAGGGATTGTCAGCAGTGTTCTTAGCACCTTGAGGGGGAGGAGAGAGGGGCAAAGCTGTTTTCCTGCCCGGAGTTGAACCCTTATGTGGGCCCCTTTAAGAATGAATAGTGTGGTACCGTTCGTACTTCTGCTCACAGCAGACTGGCTGGGGAAGAAATGAGTTTAGGAATCTTCGTGTAAATTAATGAAACCTCGCAGAATCACACTATCAATTTTAGATAAGCAAGAGAGAAAATCGGTTTTGTGCTCTGGAGGGATTTGGTTAATATTTGCCAGATGCTAGATAGGGCCTTTCACAGTTTAAGGTACTGCTGATAAGCACAAGTTAATCATTGCTTCTCTGAACTGGAGCCTTTTAGGAGTGTGTGTGTGTGTGTAACTCACTTCTAGTCTAAAACGGTTTGGTGGTTTTGCTAAATTTTTATATGACCGGAATTGATGTCCCCCCCCCTTTTTTTATACGATTCTACGTAAGAGTATGTTCTGATAGTCTGAGAAACTAGTGATTACATGTGTCTCAGTTTTTCTTCGTTCCTTTGTTTTCGTAGGGGGATATGAGACCTTCTATTCACAATATCCTGAGTGTTGTGTGGACGTAAAGCCCATTTCACAAGAGAAGATGGAAAGTGAGAGAGCCCTCCTTAGCCAGTGTGGAAAACCAGTGCCGAGCATCGGCTGCAGGCCAGCCTATGACCAGGTGTGTGGTTTTCAGTTCTTGTCTCCCTTCCTTCCTCAGCACTCTATGCCTCCTTTCCCTGCTCGGCAGTGGACGTTCGTTCTTTGTGGATCGGGGTGCTGGCACCATCCTCCAGCTTTGAGAGCCTCTGTTGCCTGCCAGCTTGATTTCCCATCCAAGGATAAATGGGCATCTTTCCAGCAAATGAGCTGACAAGAGCGAGCAAGCCATAGGATGCTGGACAGCTTCTGGAGAAAAGGGGAAGTGAAAGATACATTATTACTCACTGGCTTGAGAGGTTCACAGAGGCTTCAGAATACAGGTTTGGGTTTCCTTGAAGAGGTTCCAGAACTGACTTTTAGGCTTCTATTCTTCTTTGTAATTGCTCATGCTTTGCAGTTTTAGCACGCCAACCCCGTACCATTCACAGTGTGTCTTCTTGATACCTTTAACTGAACTAAGGTGGGGAGAGGTTGGCGCTACAGAGAAACTCCTGTTCAGAAGGCTGAGCAGGCTCCGGAGGGTTTCTGACGCTTACAGTTCTGTGCATTCTGACACGAGACATCAAGAAATACTAGGCAGCTTCATGTTTTTACTCACGGGAGAGGGTTTTTTTTGTTTTGTTTTGTTTTCTCTCTCTAAAGAACTGTGCTTTGTGACAGCTTGGGGTTACCTAGCACAATGTAGGAGGCTGAGGAAGAAAAGGTGGATGAGAATCCAGCTCTGGCAGAAACCACTTTGCCATTTCAGCGTGGAGAAAAACAAGACTAGTGATATGGTTGATTTTCAGAGAGACCTGCAGCAAGCTCATGCCAGCTATAGGTGCAGAACTGCCTTCCCTTAAGTCCCTGCTTTGCTTTCTTTCAGAAGCTTTGTTTTCCTCTGGCCAAAGTAAGAAGGAAGGCTTATCTTCTAGATCCTGCCAAGAATGCCAGCACATTGCCGTAGCCAGAACTCTTCCCCTGGGGATGGACTTCTAAGTAAAACCAGGTTGACCTGGTTTTGAATGGGATCCTTGGTCAGGCAGCTTAGTGGCTCAGCCAGGTGCCCAGGTTGTGATTCTGTGTGTATTCCTCTGTGAAAAATCTTCACCGCGTATGATGAACCCTTGGCTTTCCTGCCATGAGCAACTGGCCTAGCTAGATTGCTATTTTTGTTTGCTGAGGTTGTATTTCCCCTCCATTTCTCAGAAAGTGAAAGAGAAATAAGAATTGGCAGTATGTTGTGACAGCACGGCAGACCTTTGGCCAAGTGATGGGTGGGGAGGCCTGATGTATCTTCAGGACTCCTGGGGAACCCCCGAGTGCTACTTCCTAGAAGCGCATCTGTGTGAACAGAAGCTAGGAGAGGCCGAGTTAACCTTTGGGGTTTCTGGCGGCTTTGGGTGTCTTCCTCTTGAGTATGAAGGGAAGATGCAGAAAGGGAAAGAAACGACAGTGTCAGGGCCATGTTGGGCTAAGCTCGTGGGAAAGTTGGATTGGATCCTAGGCCCGGTGTGTTAGTGTTCCAGGCATTCAGGGAAGGCAGAGACTGGAGCCAGCTGTCCAGCCTGTCCTTAGAGGGGAAGGCTCTTGGTCCCACCGATGGGGCTCTGTATCAGGTCATCGGCTGAGTGAAGCTGAACCTCGCTCTCTGACCCCTTTCTGCCTCCTCTCCTGTGTTGCTGGTTTCTAACCAGTGGGGAGCGGGGCCCAGAGAGTGGGTCCTGCTGAGGCCAGCACCAGACTCACTGGATTGGCTGGCTCTGTGGCTGCCCTGTGTCTTCCCCAGGGAGGGAAGGCGCATGTTCTATTTGTTTGTTCTTCAACCTCAGAGATGATGGCTACATAATGTGCCAGGTTTTATTAATGCATCTATTATCTCTTATGTCTTACCAGTTATCCTAAGAGGATAGGTATTATGATTCCCAGTTTATGGATAAGGTTCAGAGGTCACCAAAGCTGCCCAAGGTCGTATCAGGTAGGAAATGAGGAGCTGGAAATTGACTGAGAACTGTTCTTTCTGATGCTGAAGTCTGGTTCTTTTCTTTTTGGTTCGGTGGTGGTGGTGGTGGTGGTGGTAGGTAGGTTTGGTTTGGTTTTGGTTTGAGACAGAGTCTTGCTGTGTAGTTCAGACAGACTTCAAACTCCCAAACTCTTGGCGATCCTCCTGCCTCAGCCTTCTGAGTGCTGGAGTTATTTCTTAACCTTAGTGTCATACTATTCCTGGGAAGGCTACTTGGAAAGTATGGGTTGGGAGCTGAGAGATGTCAGGGAGAAAAAGAAAAGTATCTTTTAAATGAAATTCTCATGTATATGGACTTGTCATACTGATCACTGTTGAAACGCACTTGGATAATGCCTTGCAGCTCACTTTAAGCAGTCAGATTTGGATTTCAATCCCAGCTCTTGCTCTGACTCAAGCGTGTTATTTAATCCCATCTGAGCCTCAAGTCACCCACATGTAAAATGGGAATAATGTTACCTACCTCACACATTGGTTGTGAAATTAATACAGTCAGTGCGTCTATTGCAGGCGTGTTGCAGCTGGCTCTTGTCACCGTTGAAAACACTGAAAGGTTCCCCATCACTGCTCTAAAGTGTTAAGCCCAGATGCAGATACTGATAAAAACACTGGTTGTGTTATTTTTTGCCTTGTGTAAAATTGTAACTTTCTTCTAAGTGGCCGAACTGGTCTTTGCTTAAACACTTGTCAGGGAAGAAAAAGCAAACAGTAAGTGCTGGGTAGATTGAGACCGGCCTGCTGCTGACCCCGTCACATGCCCCTTCCCTGGGCGTTTCCATTCCCCTCTTATTCCAGGACAGGAAATGGTCAGGAAACGGATGGATGGTATGGGAAAGGCTCTCAACAGCACAGTGACTGTCCCCCCAGCCCAGCGTTTCCTCTGACTCTCCGGGGGCTCCTGTTGCTTAGACCAACTGTCACTGGCTTTTTCTTGGCACCCGAAGACTCTGTAAATACTGAGACTGCCGGAGTCCAGCAAACTGGCAGTTCTTCTCAGGGTTGCATTGGGGTGCTAGCCTCTGGTTCTCCCTTAGTCTAGATCCTCCTAACAAGACGACCAACATGGGGGTGACATTGTAAGCTTCTCTTGAAATCCCAGCACCCCATGTGAAGGTCAGGGGTGGGGGAAGCCCCTCTGCCTGTGGTCTAACAGCTTTTCTTAGTCTGTAGATTCTGGGTAGGTTGTAGCTATTTTCAGTTCTGAGAAGCCTGCGTTTGGGGTAGGGGCATGATGTACCATCTCTAAAACTGGGTTGTCTTAGGATCAGCCTGTCTCTTAGGATTGGTGCAGTACCAAGTGTCTGGGGCGTGAAGGAGGGAGCTTGCCTTGCCAAACCTGTCTTCATTTTATCTCTGGAGAAACCAACATCGCTGAGGTTCGAGCGCTTACCCTGGGACTCTCGGAGCAGTTTACACTTGAGCAGGGACCTTTCTGTGCTTCCTGTCGTGCTACACTACCTCTCCTCCTAGTGCAGGAAGGCTGCTGGCAATTCCTGCCTCCTCGATGTGTGCAAAAAAATGAAACTCTGGGCCATGTGGGTTTTGCTGTCACTGAGTCACAAGGCAGTCACGCAGGGTAGAGAGTTTGCCAGGATGGAGGTACCACCCACGCTCTTGGCTGAACTGCCCGAGCTCTGAACTCTCTCTCTACCTGGAAACCAGAAAGGGAACCTCCCACCTTAAAAAACAAATAGGTCAGAGTTGTTTTTTTTTTTTCCTCCTCCCAAATGAGCAAGCTAATCCAATGTTTCCTGGTTGTTGTTTGTCCATTCCAGGGGAGCCCAGTCGAAATCCTTCCTTTCCTCTACCTTGGAAGTGCCTACCATGCATCCAAGTGCGAGTTCCTCGCCAACCTGCACATCACAGCCCTGCTGAATGTCTCCCGCCGGACCTCTGAGGCCTGCACAACCCATCTACACTACAAATGGATCCCCGTGGAAGACAGCCACACAGCTGACATTAGCTCCCACTTTCAAGAAGCAATAGACTTCATTGGTAGGTTCTGCTGTCTCCCCTTCATGATGCTGGGAGCCCCCTGGGAGCCCACAGTTGTGGCTTTTGAAGTCCTGATGGAGGCTGCGTTATGTGGGGGTGGGGGTCTTGTGTATGTACCCACTAAAAGCCAGAGTCAAGGACAGATGCAGCCACCAAAAGCAGAGGGAAGAACTTGAGATCCTATTAATAGGGATTTGAATTCACAAGATAAATGAATATAATTTTATGGCAATCCTGAGTGTCACTCTTGTTACTGTTTCTAGCTGCACGGGAGCAGAGTGTCTGTGTGTACTGCTCCACGTGGGGAAAGCGGGGGAAGCACCTCCGTAACTGTGCTTCTGTGTCGGTTGGGGTATTTTTAAAAGCAAACAGAAGGATTGAGAGAGAGCACTACTTACGCACTGAGCCTCAAGTCCCTGCAGCTCTGCACAGTTTTGGCAAACGACTTTGGAGGCGATTTGTTTTGCATTTTCAGCTAATTTTGGATTAAAGATAGCTTTTGACTCAAGCTCTGTGCTTTCCACATAGAAAATTTGGCATCTTTGCATCCTCTCTGCATTCTTACGAGGCAGTTGTCATTACTCCATTGTGTAAGCTCAGATGTGCTGCCTTGGCTGCTGGCCCCTCTATCTGGAGAGGGCTTTGGCCTCAGGGTTTCCAGGTACTCAGGTAGCCTGGAATATTCTCTAATTGAACATCTTTCCACTCCTTCCATCCCCCATTCCTGGGGGCTAGCCTGGCTTGCTTTTTTTTTTTTCCTTTTTGTCTCAAGTTTGCTAGTAGCACTCCCAGCCTTTCGGCTGTGCCTCCCATTTCAGAAGCCTTCTTTCGCTTCAGCCTGCATTGTTGGAATTGGCATGGTTGTCCTGTGTCTTATTCCAAGGGTTGTTGGAGGGGAAAAGGTGGGTGTTGGGCACAGCAGTCACCACTTAGTGTGGGTAGTGATTAAAGGGCCCTCCTCAGTGATATGGTAGGCTCTGTGCTCACCACACAATTTCTGCTCAGTGGCAAGCTTGACAAGGAACTCAGCTGAGAACTGGGGATACAGTTCAGTGGCATAAGCGCCTGCCTGGCAAGTGCAAGGTCCTGAGTTCAATTCCTAGTACCAAAAAAAAAAAAAAAGAAACTCAGAAGAGGCAAAAGGCCAAGCCTGTCCTCCTTGTTCCCTTGAGCCTGTGAGCTAGATGACCCCTTTGGAGGCTGAGAGGCAGCCAAAATGATGGGCTCCAGGCAGGAAACTCTTGACTTGTCCTCCCTGTCCCTGGGCAGGCCTTGCCCTTCTCAGCCTGTTGTTTAATCACCTAGATAGCTACTGCATGAGATCACGAAACCTGTCCCCATCCAGTTCTCAGAACCACCCTCTCCATCCTGTGTGTATGTGTTGTGCCTGTGTTTGTGTACACAGCTACACAAGCCCACAATGTTTCAAAAGCATGGGGTGCATTTTCCCAGGTGCCCTGCCCTGCAGTGGAGGAGGACAGAGGGCCCTGTGTGGAAATATGCACCGACCCCTTCCAAAGGAAGAGGGTCATGTGAAAGACAAGCCCCTAAGGTGCAGAGGGTTCTAGGAGCAGTGCATTCCAGGCCCTTTGTATTTATAGAGAGGGTGCTGGGCCTGCTAAAAGCTGTACCCCAGAGGAAGCCAAACAGAAGAGCAAAGGAAAATAAGAGGCATGATAATGTTAGGGACCTGGGCTTCCTCTTTGAACCAATTTACAGGGATTTTTATTTTGAAAGGTTGGTTTGTTTGTATTGGAGTACCACTAATGAACCACCTGGGTGTCCTCTGGGGTTTTTTGTTTAGATAGGGACTTTGTGGGGTTCCTCCCTGTCCCTTTAGAAATTTTTTTCTTTTAGATGTTACATAACCATTTGCAAACTTCTTGAACTTGGAGCAGATGGGTGGCGGGTAGTAAGAGGGCTGATTTTTCCCCCTTCAGAAATCTGTTTTTGCATACTGTGGCCTGATACAATGCCAGCTATATCTAACTTCCTGGGATTTAATTGTTTCCTCGTTAGCAAGAGAGGGAATTAGAAAGACTGTATTTTTTGTGGCTTTGATTGGATATGTATTTACCCTTCACCCTTTCCCATTTTTAGCAGTTGGCATTCTGTTTTTGCTGGGAGGGGTAGAACAAGAAAGGAGGGGCCCCTCCTTTTGTCATATTGCACTAAAGAATGCCAACTCATGGTGGCAGCTTTATAGCAGTTACTCCCATTGTTGAGCAAGGTGGAGTTTGCAGAAACCATTTGTATTGCCCATCTAGTAAGCGTCACTTAGCCAGAGCTATAATTAGTGGCTGGACATTATTTATTGTATGCTTGGTTGTGAGAGCCCTGGGAGCTGAGCCAAGCATCCTGTCCTGGCACAGCAAGGCAGGATGCCCAGGGAGACCGGAAGGTCTCTCCCAGAGTAGGGGCTAGGTCGGTCGTTGCTATTAGAATCAAACCTGGGGAAGCAAGAATTTCTATTCCAAGTCAGCCTTTGAACCCAGGTTGCTCTCAGAAAAATACGCATACCCGGTAAAGATTTGCGTACAGTTTCAAAGATTCTCCAGTGCCATCTTGAACCTCATTGGTGGAACTCAAATTTAGATGGCACTACGTGGTGGCACAATCCTGTAATCCTAGCGCTCTGAGATGCCAGGAGGAGCACAAGGGGACGGATATTAGTGAGACCCTGAAAGCATAATCCTCACCACGGGGCGCTAAGCACTGGCAAATCTAATAGGACCGTAGCTCCTGCACAGGCATGGTGGTGTGACAACTAGGTCACATCAGCATTCAATTCTTGTGCTTTGACCCTGGCTTCAGATTCTACTTTGAACTCATTCCCACTGCTTTCTTCCTTTCAGACTGTGTCAGGGAAAAGGGAGGCAAAGTCCTGGTCCACTGTGAGGCTGGGGTCTCCCGGTCGCCCACCATCTGCATGGCTTACCTCATGAAGACCAAGCAGTTCCGCCTAAAGGAGGCCTTTGATTACATCAAGCAGAGGAGGAATGTGATCTCACCCAACTTCGGCTTCATGGGCCAGCTCCTCCAGTATGAATCGGAGATCCTGCCTTCCACACCCAACCCCCAGCCTCCCTCCTGCCAAGGGGAGGCAGCAGGCTCCTCATTCATAGACCATTTGCAGACTCTGAGCCCTGACATGCAGGGTGCTTACTGCACATTCCCTACCTCAGTGCTGGCACCAGTGCCCACCCTCTCGACGGTCACAGAGCTCCACAGGAGTCCTGTAGCCACAGCCACATCCTGCTGAGACTCGAATGGGGTGCCGGTCCAGCCCCCAGAGCAACTGTGATTTTGTTCAAGTTTGTGGACATTTCATTCCTGTGCAATACTGAAGACCTCTCTCTGTCACACTGTCCCAGTGACATAGTGAGTGGTCACCAGGCTTGCAGCACAGATGAACTTCACACTGACCTCGAGGATGGGTCCTCGGGACCGAAGGAAGGCCAAGCCATTAGGATAGCACAGTGTGTGCTCACTACTGTACTTCCAGACCCCTTGCCCTCTCAGGACCAACCAGTCCTTGCACCTCAGAATTCGCCTTCTCATTTCAAGCATAAGGCAATAAATACTTTCAGCAACAAGGGGGAGAGAAGTTGCTGGACTAGGAGAAAAGGCAGTTACAAAGCCAATTTATCTTGAAGGAAGCACAATTTCCACCTTATGTTTTGAACTTTGGCAGTGTCCATGTCTGTTTTTGTTGCTTTAGGGCATAAACTGATCCCCGCCTTGTCAGGAAAGTCTTCCTGTTGGGTTTGTAGGGATACGGCGTCTATGCCAATTTAAACCCTGAAATTACTTGTTTCAGAGATTCCTTTTGGGCCCAGGGGAGGCAGTTGATTGAAGCAGGCAGATGTTAACTCTTCTGGGTCTTTTTCGCTGCGAGTTTCTTCCCTGACCTTGGACTTCAGCATGATTCTTACTCCTACTTGAACCTGTCTCCATGCCGCCTCTCTTGGGAGCAACTCTGGTATCATTTGCCAAGTTTTCAGACCACAAA
>RJWT010034196.1:0-13734 GCA_004365215.1 Cuniculus paca
TTGCGCTTGCCAGGCAGGTGCTTAGACCACTGAGCTAGATCCCTGGCCCTGGTGTTTTTTGAGACAGGGTCTCACTATGCCGTTCAGGCTGGCCTTGAGCCCACTTTGTAGCCCAGGCTGGTCTCAAACTCACAATGATCTGCCTGTCTCAGCCTCCTGAGTGCTGGGATTACAGGTGTGAGCCACTATGCCCGGCATGCCTGTCTTTAATATCTGAGATCCCCTTCTCACATTGGCCTAATCTGCTTTGAATACTCTCAGTGGAGTTTTTATTCTCCTGGATATTTGCTTGAATCTGCCTTATGGATTCCATTTCTTTCCTATGGTGAGCTTCCATCATTTTCTTAAGCTCATCTATTTTTTTGTCTGTGTCTGCTCTAATGTCCCTAAGCATGGTGTTTATTTTGTAATCTCTATAGTTATCTGAGAGATTATTTCTGATTTCATTTTATTAGAGCCTCATTCAATTGTTTTGTTGTTACCACTTTGGAGAGGCCTGGTGGGGGGCTTTTGGATTGTCCCACCTCATTGCCCCTTGGATTTGCCTTTGGTGACCTGGATGTCTGGGGTTGCATTTTGCTTAAGTGTCTTCTCATTTTCTTTTCTTTTTTTTAGTTTAATTCCTGGGGTGATGCTTGTAAATTGCCTATGATGGGTTGCTTTATTGCTAGAATTTAGGAACCTTAGGTGATGACTAATTCCTTGAGGTATCTTCTAGGTGTAGCTGGTTTTTGGGTTTTGAGTCTGTTGGGAGATCTTACCTTCAGTTTGTTGGAGATGAGAAATTGTTGCTTGTTTGGCCTACTCCCTGGTTCTTTTGGCACTGTGCTACAGTATTTTCTGTGACCCTGAGTCAGTCTCAGTAGAATACCAGGACCAACAGCTATTTAGAACAATTGTGTCAGTTTTGTGTATAGTCGTACCAATAACATCAAATGCAGCCTAGAAAATGACAAACTGAGCTAACCCTTAATTTGCAACTTTTAACCATATGAACTAGATTTGTGATTATATAACAAAATGTAAAACAAATCAGAAAATTATATACAGTATATAAGTCCTTCATGTGTCAATTTTGCCCTCAGAGGTTAAAATTTAAAATGTATTAAGCAGAAAATAGAGAAGTGGAAGAAGAGGAAGAGACTAGAAATAAGATTGGAGGACATAGGGGGATCACACCAACTTGGGAAAACTGGTGCAGAAGACTGAAGGAAAAGAGAGATGGAAGAGATAAAAGGAAGAACAGAACAGAACCATACCCACAAAGAGGCTAGGATTAACATTCACACTCACATAAAAACAATGAAGGGGAAGGAGAAAAAAAAAAAAGAAAAATAGACAATCCACTTCCAGGATTGTCTCTGGACATGGATCGTTTCACTAGTAGACAACCTGTGGTGACAGAGTCCAGAATCTTGCTGATCTGTCTCAGCAAGCCAGCAGTTGCTTTATGGCAGAGTAGTGGATAATCTCAGCAGGCCTCCCCTGAGACCAGACTCATGGGACTTGCTGCAGTCCAAACTATTTCTGTGGATCTGATCCCAGCTGGGAGCTGCTAGGTGAAGCCAGCAGCATTTCTGGGTTCTGAGCTCAGCAGGCCTGTCTCCAAGATGGCTCTTGGCCAATTGCTCTGTCCTGCAGGAGGATTAAGTCCTCTGCACTCATCAACAGCCAGTGCAGTCCTCCATGTGTGCTGCTCCCCTCTAGTGCTGTGTCTCTCTGCAGAGGCCTCCAGTGTTGCCAGCTCTCACCATCACTGTGACTGTGCATCCACAGGTTTGAACCACTCCTCTTGCACAGTGAGGCCTGTGGCAGAGAGAAGGTGCTGCCAGCTGCTTGCTGCCTTCTTCGTTGAAGTTTTTCTCTTCATTTTCTCTGGGGGCTTCAATTCACACTTCAGATTCTTCCTGGGTCCAGTGGACCTACTTCCTTCCTCCTCGTCTTCCTCAAGATGCTATATTCCAGCATATATTCCTCAAGATGCTATATTCTGCTGTCTGGACATCAGCTCTCTGAGAGGCTGTTTGCTCTGCTGCTTACTGCGCCGCTATCTTGGTCTCCACTCCCCAGAACAGGTTATTTTTACAGAAAATGTTTGATAGCTGATTATTTTGATAAAATAATTCAGATTTGATAATATATAAGTTAAAAATTTAGATAATAAAGCCACTTTCTAGTTAAAGTCTAAAATGGTAAAATTTTCCTAAATTGGATCAGAAAAATATGAAGCTTCAATATTTTGAAGAAAATATATTTAAAATGTATCATAAGATGAGATCATTTTGACAAATAGTATTTTGTCAGAGGTGTAATGCCATTAAAAGTATTACATATTCTAAACTTTCATATGGAGAGGTTAAGCAAAGTGCTACTAAAGGGAACCAAGGCTGGTGGAAATAGTTATGGTGAAGTCTTTGGTATATGTCCAAGGGAACTGAGAAAAACAGTGACTTGTGACATGGGCCACAGCTCCTTTTGCAAGTCAAAATACTTTGCTTTCAGGAGACCTAATTGATTTGTTACCTGATAGATCATTAAAGATCACTCTGTATTTGAGTTTGTTTGTTTTGGCATGTATTGTGGCAAAAGGGCAAAGATTTTTGTGACTATTACAAAATTCCTTACGTTCCTATCCCTTTTTCAGTACCTTGGTCCTGGTAAAGCTGTGGGAGAAGATGGCATTGCCTGCATTGGCCAAGCCCACTGCTTCTCTCTCCTGGAAGGAGATTTAGGCACCAGAGGGTGAACTACTGCAGGGTCCCTGCAGGGTAGGGCGTGGCTAGAGGTCCTGGTCCACCTGTGGACCATCCCTGCTTTGACACTTCATCTTCCCCTCCTCAGAAGACAGACTGAGGCAGCCCGGGGACATCAGGGGGGCTGCCTGGAGTTCCTCCAACGCAGAAACGTGAACAGTTATTCTCATTAGGGTAACCATTAATATCATAGTTATCCTCAGTAACCTAATATTCTCCCCTTAACACTTTTCAGTCGATTTAAAGCAGGAGTGAACATAGATTGATAGACACAGGGCCAGAGAAGGAGACAGAGCCAGCCTTCCCAGTCAAGATTTAGACCCAGAACCTGAAACTCCTGTAACTTCTGCTCTGTGCTGGGGTGCGGCGCTTGCTCCACAAGGCTCCCTAAAGTCCACCTTCTTTTGCTGCCTTGCTTTATTTGTAGGCAAGAGAAGCAGCAAACAAAACAAATTCACACCAGGTGGTTTTAAACAAGCATCTTCTCCAGTTTTCAGAAACAAACTTGTCTTTAATTTGTGGCCCCCATGTCATTTGGTGGCAGGGCGAGGAAGGGACATGCTAAATGTTAAAGTGGAAAAGGCATAGTTTTAGGATGAGAAATCTAGGTCTGATTCCTAGCATTGTCATTGAACCACTTACTTAACCTCTGTAACGTTCCTTTATTGCTCTGTAAAATGGAGATGATAAGACCTGCCTCATTTGTTTGTAGGTTGGTATGTTAGAGCTCAGTTATACCATGTATTTGACACACAGTAGTAACAAAGAGTAGCCTCTGTTATTACCAAGGAAATTAAAAAATAGAGACCTAAACTTAATCACAGTTTTACACAAGCAAATTGATAATATATAAGTTAAAAATTTTGATAATAAAGCCACTTTCTAGTTAAAGTCTAAAATGGTAAAAATTTCCCTAAATTGGATCAGAAAAATATGAAGCTTCAATATTTTGAAGAAAATATATTTAAAATGTATCATAAGATGAGATCATTTTGACAAATAATATTTTGTGAGAGGTGTAATGCCATTAACAGTATTACATATTCTAAACTTTTATATGGAGAGGCTAAGCAAAGTGCTACTAAAGGGAACCAAGGCTACTAAATATCACCATTTTTTAGGTGAGTCTCCCTTTGTCACTTCTGGGAAAGGGGAATCACAGGAACCCAGCTTAACATGACCACAACCATTTTGGTCATAATCGTGTGTCTTTTCCACCAGGTGACCTTGCTACTGATCCTAAACCCTATAGGATAAAGTCATTGGGATTGTTAGCAGAACTCTTTGTGCCGGTTGCTGATGCCCAGTCTGAGTTTTAAGTGATGCATGATGTGGTAATAATGTTTTTTTCTTTTTAACAAGTCAAGTATATTCTGGCTGCCTGAGGCTCATCTTCATGTAGCCTAATTTTGTACTCTTTCTTTCTGTGTTTGACTTGGGAGTTCTCTGGTCCTGCTGTCACCAGAACTATGCTTGTGTCCCTAAATCCCTAATAAATTGCACTCTGTGTGCCTCTAGATTTGTTTACCTGTTTCTTTTTCTTTTCTTTTTTTTTTTTGGCACCAGGGATTGAACTCACAACCTCACACTTGCCAGGCAAGTGCTTAGGCCACTGAGCCAAATCCCCAGCCCTTGTCTTTTTGAGACAGGGTCTCACTATGCTGTTCAGGCAGGCCTTGAGCTCACTTTGTAGCCCAGGCTGGTCTTGAACTTGCAATGATCCCCCTGTCTCAGCCTCCCAAGTGCTGGGATTATAGGCATGAGCCACCATGCCCGGCTGATTGTTTACTTGTTTCTTTTTCCTCCTTTTTTTGTTTTGTTTGTCTTTTTGAGACAAGGTCTTGCTGTGCAGTTCAGGCTGACCTTGTGCTCACTTTGTAGCCCAAGCAGGTCTCGAACTCTCAATGATCCTCCTTCCTGAACCTCCCAAGTGGTGGGATTACAGGTGTGTGCCACCACACCCAGCTCGCTTACCTGTTCCTTTGCTCTCTTGGCACCTTACGCCTTTGGCAGCCAGTCTTGCATACTGGATTTTTCTGAAACAGAACCACTAATTGGGGTGTTTTGTTTCTTTATCTGCACCCATACCTCTTACTCAATGGTAATGTGCAAACATACTTCTTGCATATCATACCAGCTACCTTTATATCATGTGCAATTGAGTTTTTTCTTTTTTGTGCTGACAATTAAACCTGGGAGCCGGGCGTGGTGGCTCACGCTTGTAATCCCAGCACTCGGGAGGCTGAGACAGGAGGATCATTGTGAGTTCGAGACCAGCCCGGGCTACAAAGTGAGCTCAAGGCCAGCCTGAATGGCATAGTGAGATCCTGTCTCAAAAACAGGGCTGGGGGATCTAGCTCAGTGGTCTAAGCGCCTGCCCAGCAAGCGCAAGGTCGTGAGTTCAATCCCCGGTGCCGCAAAAAAAAAAAAAAAAAATTAAACCTGGGGCTTTGTAGTGAGCTACATCTTCAGCACTTAAGGTTTTTTTTTCCTTTTTTCTTTTTATATTGTGCTTGCCAGGCAGGCGCCTGTGCCACTGAGCTATACCCTCTTCTCCTTTTTAAAAAAATTATTATTATTTTTGCGGCACCAGGGACTGAACTCACAACCTCGCACTTGCCAGGCAGGCACTTAGGCCACTGAGCTAAATCCCTGGCCCTTGTCTTTTTGAGACAAGGTCTCAGGCTGGCCTTGAGCTCACTTTGTAGCCCAGGCTGGTCTCGAACTCGCAACAATCCTCTTGTCTCAGCCTCCTGAGTGCTGGGATTACAGGCGTGTGCCACCAGGCCTGGTTTAAAAAAATTTTGAGATGGGAACTTGCTAAACTGCCCAGGCTGAACTTGAACTTGTGATTCTCCTACCTTAGCCTCCTATCAGGTGGGCATGACAATACCTGTTTGCAATTGAATTTTAAAATTAGAATTTACATCTTCATTTATTTCCCCCCCAAGAGTCCAGACTCACTTGCAAAAGTGTTTAATGTATTGTCTATCTGTTAAGCTAACACACTCAGATTGGTACTACTTTCTTTAAAATATTTTAGCTTAAAGAATTTCATAAACTCTAAAGGTAGACTGTTAAAGAGTTGGCTAGATCTTGGGACATAAAATAATTCAAAGATTTCATTTTTTTCCCTACCCAAGTCATTTCCCATGTCTTCCCCTGGTCCCAGGTGTTACACGGAAATTGCTGTAGTTTACTTGTTCGTTAAGTTAGTTGGAAAAGTCTTTTCTACCTGTATCCTTATTCCCTACCCTGCTTCCCACATACCACTGTCTCTGCCTGAACCAGGGACTCATTTCCTCCAGGGTTTTTACCTGCCAGGAAATAGGCTTTGTGAGGTCAGGAACACATGCAGAACACACAGCTTGCACAGAGCCTTGGGACAAATTTGATGTGACAGCATGGTCTGGAGAGAATGCACTGGTGATTCCACAAGGCCTGCATAGTTCTGCTTTTGCCCCTTCCAGAGAGTATTTGCTAGAAATAAAGATGCCTCTTGCCTTGCTTTGGTTTCCCAACCTACTATTTAGTTGTTGACATTGAACAAGTTACCTTGATCCTTTAAACTTCCATTCCCTTATTTACAAAGTGCAGATGACACTAGGATCTGTGCTTTAGGTTGCTGTGAGGATTAAGCAAAATGGTACATCGGGTACACTGAGAGTAGTGCGTGGGGTGGGTGAGAGCACGGGCATTTACTGAGTGTAGATTTGGACTCAGGGGTACCTGGGTCCCATGCCATAGCTTTTAGAACCCCACCTGATTACTGAAGAGCAGAGTGGCTTAATGAGGCTCAGCGACTACATAGGATCCTAAGACCAAGGCCGCGGAGAGCATAGACTAAACAAGGGGCTGCTAGATCCTAGTGTAGCACGCTTTTCTTTACAGCACCATGCTACAAAGACAGTTTAATGCCTGGCGGCCTCCGAGTTTGAGGCCAGCCTGAGCAATGTAGTGAGACCCCACTGCAGAACAAAAAGTAACCCTCCCCCAACCAAAATGGGGAGTGTTAAGGTTTAGTTCCAGAATGTCCCTCCAAGCTCTCATGCACCCAGTGGTGGGGCATTTCAAAGGTGATTGGATCAGGAGGGTGCTATGGCTGAATGTGCTGTTGGGAGGTGGGACCTGGTAGGAAGAGGCCCTCACTGGGACCATGAGCTGGAAGGGTGCATCTCTCTCCCTGGCTCCTCCCTTCTTCTCTCTCTGCTTCCTGAGTGCCATGATCTGAGCAGCTTTGTTCGACCGGCCTCCTCTGCCATGCTATTTCTGCCTTGGAGCTGGCTATGGACTGAAACTGTGAGCCTCTCTCCTCCTTTAAGTTGCAGGGGTCAGTATTTTGTCCCAGTAGGAAGGAAAGTGACGAAGACAGGAAAGCACAGACAAAAGGAGCTTCTAGCTCTTTCTGTAGTGCTTGAGGTTTGTGGTGCATCTTCTCAATTAAGTTTACAGTTTCTGGTGACCACCCTCCCACTGTTTTCTTTCTCTTCTGTCCATTGTTTTCTAGTCTATTTTGAAAGTACCTGATTTTGGAAACACAAATTTGCAAGTTGATGTTATTATATAGATGTCTTTCATTTATGTTTAGTCCCTAGAGGGTTGTTATCTAAAATGTTAGCTAATTAGCCTGTGGAAATAAAGGAAGGGCACCCAGAGGAGCACAAACAGGCCTCCTAATCAGAGCTTGTGACAGCAAGGAAGGAGCGCCCATTTTGGGCAGGAGAGGATGGGCTAGGTGAACACTGTAGAATGAAGAAGAAGGAGGCTTCAGTCATGCTGAAGTTGAGGCTGTCGGCATGGGGAAACCGCAAGCAGCATACCCAGAGAGGGGTGTCTTGGGTGGTTGCTATGGGGAGCATGTTCACCTTTCTCTGATTTGGCAAAAACAGAGAAGCTGGGTGTTGATGACCAGGGCCTAGCTGTTCTGAGCTGATGGCAGAGGAGATTGTGAGTCAGAATTCTGTCAGATATGGTCTGGCCGTTGTCAGTTTCCTCAGCCAGACCATGGCTGAGGCCACAGAGCCCCAGGTTAGAAAGCCGTGTGATAGATTTGGAGGGGGACAAAGGGACAGGGCCCCATGTGCCATGGCCAGCCACATGGAATCTCTTTAGTTCCACTTGGATGACTGTGTTCAAAATGTTATCCCTACCTCCACTTCTGCACATCCTGTTCCCTTAACTGCTTAATTTTCTTCTTAGCTTTGCTGTATTACAGATTTACTCATTCATT
Source organism: Cuniculus paca (assembly GCA_004365215.1). Taxonomy (NCBI): domain Eukaryota; kingdom Metazoa; phylum Chordata; class Mammalia; order Rodentia; family Cuniculidae; genus Cuniculus; species Cuniculus paca. Next base: position 7,984 of record RJWT010034196.1, read on the forward strand.
CTGTTGTGATGGAGTTTAAGTTTCTACAGGGCTGCGATTTGGCTGATTATTCAAGGTAGTTTCCCCAGGGCTTAGATTAGTGCCTGCCACATGCTCGATATATATAATAAGGATTTGCTGACCAAATGACAGGAAGAAAAAGAGGAGATGAGGTTGAGTGACATTACGGAGACGCAGACCCCGTCTCAGGAAAGGGCTAAGCACAGCGATGTTTGCTGAACTAAGCACTTTCTTTCCTTGTGAGGAGTGAAGTGAGTGGTTGGGAAATGCTTGGAAATCGGATATTACTCAAGGAACCTAAGGAAATTTCTTGCTGAGCAATGAATTTGGGGGAGTAATTATAATAATGAGCTAGAAATCAAAGTTTTTCTCAACCTGCTCCCTGAATTAGACTGCAGACAGCACCGCATCCTGAAACGCAGCCACACTGATGATGGCATCTCGCTTTCACCAAGCGCGTGTGGGTATCTGAGTGCGGGACGCTTCCCCTGGGCAGTGTTTTCCCTTGGCTGTTCCCAGGCTTGCCAACTGAAGTCTGAATTCTAGACCTATTGCTGCTTATACTGAAGACAGTGGCTTAGCTTTAATTTGACTTCTCAGCTCCTAATTCTGATGATATTACCGCTGTGAATGGCATGTTTGGGAGCCCTTGTTTATGATTTGGTAGCCAAGAGTGTGTGTTGGAATTTTAAAGTGGATCGTATTATTTAAAGGGGTGGGTACAGTCTGTAGTGTAGTCCCGATAATTACTGTGATGTCTGTGGCAGGTTCTTCGGTCTTGGATTTGGAAATGTCTTCATTGGTTTGAGTTTGTGAGCCATTGTGTTTTCTTCAAGTCTGAAGGAAAGCTTTTTTTCTCTCCCTCCCCTTTCTGTAGCAGGACTGTGAAACTGGCCGCCTGCAGGGCCTCAGATGAGACAGTCATGGTTCAGATGCAGCTGTGGTTGCTGTGTGGGAACTGAGGCCAGTTCTGTTTTCAGGAGGGTGTGGAAATGCAGATTTCCTCTTGTGAAGCCTTCTAATTTTCCACTTTTGGTCAATACATTGCTGTAGGACTAAACACAGCGCATCCGTGGGCTGTATCGGGCCCACGGGTTGGAAACTGAAGTGTAAGAGGGTAAGGGGATGCGGCAGTTAGTTTATTCACTTAGGGAAAAGTGCTTCCAGATAAATGCAGTTCAATCAAGAAAAAATATCAAGTGGCATTAATCCAGTCAAGGAAAAATAACGGGAAAATTCATCTGGTTAGAAACCACAAATTCTGAGAGAAGTAAAAATTAAGACATTTCTATTCTTGGAGTCCAAGAATGCTTCAATAGTATATACTAGTCCCTGTATATGCCTTTGAAGTGATTTTAATTGTGAGCTATTCAAGTGAATGTACGTTACTCTATTAACATGGTATATATTTTATAGGAAGCCCCACAAATAAATCAGTATTCTTTGGCCAAATTTAAATGTTCTTATGAAAATGGCTAATAAATTAAAAGTTCATTGTGCCAATTTGTTTGACAGATGAGAAAAGTCAGGTGATTTGCAAGTGATTGAGTCAGTAGTGAGTGTAGTTTTTGAATTCTGTTTGCCCAGTAAGACAGTTTGAAGTTATGTAATTTATAGAGCAGGCTTTTCATATTTCTAAGGTTGCAGGGTTGTGAAATATTTAAGTTGTGGTTCAGTAGTTACAGTCTTTGGATACCCCTCTATTCTCAACCAGTTGTGTTTGTGTGAGTGGCAGATTGCAGAAGAGGGTTATCAAACTGTCTTCGTGATTTATAGACGTTTCCCAAAGGACCGTATCAGAGGTAGTGACCTGATTGTTAAGAGAAGCATTGGAGCTGGAGGGCTACCTACTCCTTTCAACATCCTCTCACTTTTTAAGTCCCTTTTCCCTCTACCTTCTGGGATGATGTTCAGCACCACTCTTTACTGATCTTTTCCTTCCCCTTCCCTTTCCCCTTCCCCTTCCTTTTTTTCCCCAGTCTGTGGAAACATTCTGTCTTTATGTCTTATATGCTTCAGTTGCAGCTCCTGGTTTCACTGAATATAGAGTGTATTCTGATTCTTGTTTGCTTTATTTTTTTTGAGGTGATTTTGGAAAGAAGAGGTGCTGAAGAAATTGTTTTATTCTGTGTACAATACTGTGATTTAGAGTTATGTGAGGGATGTTTTAAGAAAGCTACAACTAGGGAAATAATGATGAAGTGGAGAAGTGATCAATGAATAGGAGTTAGCCTGAAGAGTTCAAGACAGAAAGAAAATGTTGCATGAAAGCCCCAAGGGCAATGGATACATCAGACCAGCTAGAAAACTTTGCCAGGTGTGGTGGTACACGCCTGTAATCCCAGCACTTGGAAGACTGAGGTAGGATTGCTGTGAGTTTGAGGCCAGTCTGGGCTACATAGTGAACTGCATACTAAGATCCTGTCTCAAAAAAGCAATAAATAAAATATTTATAAAAAAGAAAAAACTTTTTCTGTTGGAAGAAAAATAGTGCAAGGTGGAGTTAGAGAGGTGTATGCAGGGCAGGTGACCTAAAGAGCCCAAAAAATATTTGCTGAGCAAGCAGAAAGCCTTGAATTGGACTCTCAGACAGATGAAGAACACTATTCTTCAGAGAGATAGTCTCCCTGGGATGACAAATACATAGAGCGGTTTATATCAGCTGGGCATGTGGTGCACTCCTGTAATCCCAGCATTCTGGAAGGCTGAGGTGGGAGGATTACAATTTCAAGCCCAGCCCTGGCAACTTAGTGAGAACCTGTCTCAAAATTAAAAATCAAAAAGGCTGGGAATTACCTTAGGGCACAGACCCTGAATTCACTCCTGTTTGGTTTTTTTCTTTCACTAGTAGAGTTCTCACATCTCTTTACCTCCTGAATTTGTTCTCCATAAACAATATCAGTGATGCTGTTAAATTTTATGCTTCAAATTGTGTGGAATATTCCACTCAATGGATGGGGCTTTTTATGTTCAGTAACTTCTCACCAAGAGTTAGCTAGATAAGCAAACATTGAGAACTTTCTTCCGAAATTCTGGTTGGTGTGGAGGTTTTTGGCCAGGTCAGTCCTATCCCTTATGTGAAAAGGACACGGGGTGACTAAGACAAAATAATGATGACCACACAGATTGAGATTGTTGTTTGGTTGCTGGTACCGCCAGCTCAGTCCGAGAAAGCAACAGTATCATTACGCAGTGTGGCTGTACTAGAATAAGTTCTTTGTGATCTATATGTCTTTTTAGACTGGGTTGGCGTGGAATCTTGTTATAGATTGCAGACTGGGTTGGAACGGAATCTTGAAAACAGAGATTCTAAAGATTTCTAATTGTGAAGATTTCAGCAATTTAAATTTTTAGAATTAAAAGAGATGATGGTGTCTGGATTTAATGTTTGATTTTAGTGTTTGGCAGCAGTAACTGATTTACAGTTCATCACTTCACTGATACTGCTTCATGTTTTATATACATACATGACACCGGGTGGTTTGTTTTTGGACCTGTGTTAGTCACCTTTCTGTTGCTGGGACGCCACACCTTATACCAGTCCTTTAAAGGAGGGAAGATTTACAAGGGCTCATGGTTTCAGTCCATAGTCTGCTGGCTCCGAGGCAGAAACATTGAGGAAGACGAGTTTAGCTGAGGAGCGGTGTTCACCTCATGGCAGCCAGGAAGCAGAGTGAGCGGGAAGAGACCAAGAAGAGATCCTCCCTTGGGAGGCACAGCCCCAGTGGCCTACTTCCTCCAACCAGGCCCTGCCTCTTAACAGCCCATTCAGCTGTGAACTTGAAACTGGATTAATCCACTGATGACATTAGTGTCCTCATGACCCAATCACCTTTGTAGTCCTCACCTCTGAATATTGCTGCATTGGGGATCAAGCCCTCAACATGAATTTTGGGGTCACGCTTCATATCTAAACCATAACAGGATCCAATATCCGTTTTAGTTTTGTAATGGTCAAAAGTGTGAATAAAAAATTTCCAAAGATCATCAATTTATTACAGAGTCATCACTAAACTTTTTTTCTTCTCATTTGGACATGCTGGAGATTAGGAGTATAATTCGACTTATTTTTATGGTGTGATTTACTGTCTTTAAATAGAAAGTGGGTATAACCCCTAAACCAGATCAGTAAAAAGGAATGTAAGACAGTAGCTTATACACAGATAACAATTCTAATTCTAACTATACAGCCATATCATTTATTGTGTTCTTTTTATAGAAGTACCTCCATACACGTCAATCTGTTTGGGCTGTTAACATTTCCATCTCTAGTAACAAGGCAGTCACCATTTGGGAGATGTTAGTCATGGCACGCAAAAATCATAAATGAATGCTAAAATTTGTAGATGAAAGTCTTGTGAACTACCAGGTATTTAGTCAGTCTTGAAATCTTCCCCACAAGATGCTTATGAATTATAGAGGGAAAACCGTAACGTTACAGTGGAAAATGTAACAGTCACACCTCTAACCAAGTGATCAGAAGTTACTTGATCAGTAAAGAGACATGGCCATCATCTGCCTTCGAGCAGGGTTATGCTTGCCAGAATGTAGAACCTGAATTTAGTCACTGGGAAGCCTTCAGCAAACCCAGATTGAGAGATAATCTACAAAATAAGTGGCCTGTACTCTTCCAGTGTCCACGAGAGACAGACTGTCCTGGTTTGGGAGAGGTGTGACGGCTACAGGCAGTGCACAGTCTTGGATCAGAAAAAGAATGTGGATGGGGCAGCTGATAAAGTTTAGATAAAGTTGACTGTAAATTACTTAATAAACAGTGCATTGATGATTAATTTGCAGATTTTGGCCATTGTAACTGATTATGTAAGACACCAGTGTTTGGGGGAAGCTTGGTAAAGAGTATAGACATGACTTGCACCATTTTTAGAATTTTTTTTTTTTCTAATTTGAAAGCATTTCCAAATGAAGTTAACCAACAACAGGAAAAATAATTCAGCTCAGCTGAGGAATTAAGACTGTAAAACATCTACTTTACAACATCTCTTTTGATTGGTCAGGGGCTGGATTTCTTTGCTTCCTGAACTTCCACAGTGATCTGGATAGCTGAGGTTTCTCAGTAGGGATCTTGGGATCAGTGATACATGGCTATATTGAATTGCAGATAGCCTTTGAAAGGGTTTTGCTTAATTAATTAACTTATGTATTTGTGTACAGAGGTATAATTACATCTTTGGGTGTCCCATGGCAGTACAGGTTATTTGAGCTTTGCTGTGGTAGCTACCAGAATCCCTACTTGGAAACTTAGCTCTGTAATTAGTTTCCTGGTTTGTTTCTGTTTCTATTACGCTGTTCTGAATTCAGGTTAGTCCCATAGATTTTTCTGTAATGTGTCATGTAGTATTGAATTTCACATTTGTATATTGTTGGTTATGAAGAGCTTATCATATAAAATATGTAAACTTAAAATATCACATAAATATCTTTTTTTTTTTAAGAAAAGACAATCTGCAGTTTCATACACAGTTCATATGAATAGAAATGTGCACTGGTTAACATACCTTTGTTGGGTACAACATGTTTTTATTGGGTAATAATTAGAATGGAGGAAATTAATACATTGAGAAATGCTAGCAGGAACAGTTGTTAATATGTGACTCATGGGTTCTTAAGTCCATGCTGTTTTGACCAGTGTGGGAGGGGGAAGGACCAGAGACCTGGGAGTCAAAAGACCTTGTTTTGCATCTCAGATTCATGACTGGTTATTAGCGTGTTGGATGGTATTTAGCCTTTCTG
>RJWT010034197.1:0-13733 GCA_004365215.1 Cuniculus paca
ACACACACACACACACACACACACACACACACACACACAATTATACATGGCACAGAAAATAAAGTCTGCTACATACAAAGTAGGATAGAAGAGGAGGGAAAATAAAATAAGGATTACTCTTAAGGAATAATTGTTAAAAATAGTCTGCTTTCATTTTTGATAGCTGTACCATTTTGCCTTTCATAAAGACAACATTATGTTCAAAATAACACTATGAATACTTCTTTAATCTTGAAATGAGGTGACTTAGCTAGAGAATGAAGAAAAATTAGCAGGGAAACATTCATGAGTAAATTGCTATTTTTAGAATTATGGTAGGTGGCCATGGGTATCTGCAAAATCCCAAATATTCTAGATGGGACTCTGGAAATCTATTTTAGTTTTTAATTTTATTTTACCATTGGGATCATATTTTGCTATGTTGCTCATGCCAGCCTCAAACTCCTAAGCTTAAGGCAGTCTCCTGCCTCAGCCTCCTGAGAAGCTGGGACTATAGGCATGTATAATCACACCCAGGTCTCATTCAAATGTATTGATTTAACAAATAGTAACTCTTTTATGATAAGCCTTATCTTGCAGCATATGCTATTAGGGAAATGTCAAGCATAATTTTGTTTAATATTCAAGTGAAGAGAGACTTCAGAAATCAGGAGGACTGCTGACACAACCAACAAGACCACATATTTATCTACTATTAGATACAAACATAGATGCTTGCACATGCTGTGTTGGCATTGGTGGGTATATGATGGATAAGAACATGAGCTCTTGAAGCCACCTGCCTGGATTCAAAAGTAGAACCCGTCTCTTCTTAACTGTGAGTGTAGGCAACTTCCCTCAGCCACCACTCCAGACCTTCCTCTCTGTGGGAACAATGACTCCACAAACCCTTACAGAGTGCTCACAGCTGAGCCAGGGACACAGAGTGAGGCAGTTAGGTTCTGGTTAGAGCTGATACGATGATTACCGTTATCAATACCATTGTGCAGCTTCCTCTTTTTCTCATCCAAGACAAAGAGATTAGATAATGCCTCGTATTTTGCCTCTGAACTCTACTATAAATTCCAAAACAAGATAAGTAGAACAGTATTCAGTATCATATTTACTCTGAATTACCCATGGTCAAAGCTAAAATTTTAAACATTTTATAACATGTGTGACATATGGAGGAGGGGGGAGAACCAGCAGAGACCACCAGACTTGTTTAAAGGCAAGATCGTGTGGAATTTATTGTGCCTGGGTGCAGGCAGGCAGACAGTGTAATCATAATGAGGTGTGTCCCTTTTACAGGGATGGAGAGAAGGCAGGGGACATTAGGTGAGAAGATTCCAATAAATATCTGTGATCAAAGTTTTCTGGTAGTCTTACACCTCAGTGAGCAGAGTCCTTGAAGTGTCCGGTGTAAATTTTTGAGTGTCTCCAGTCGTCCCCAGATGTCTCAGGACCTGCAAAATTCCTTGTTCTATCTTATCCCTTCATGGCCTCCTGTGTTTGCTGATGACAACCTCAGTGCTGAACTGAGTTCCCTGCAGAGAGTAGTGCCTCTGCTGGTAGGCAGGTTGGGGGCTGGGAGAGTCAAGTCCGATTCTATCCTTACACATTTTTCTTCATTTTTCTGAGGGATTTTCAATCATGTCCTTTGCGATTTAAATCCTGTTTATATGATGTTGCTTGTTTTTCCTTCTGGCAACCTTATTTTGGAGGAAGCAGTGTCCATTTAGAGTAATTACTCACACTTGTGGTTTTCATTTCAGGAACTCAGATTACGTGCTCAAATAGGATCTCTGACTCCTATGTTTCTCTGTTTGCTTAACAGGCTGAGAAAATCAGCTCAGGCTAAAAGAGAGTTCTCCTTCCAAAATTAATATAGTGCTCTTAATTTAAAAATTATAAATTCATTCCTTGTTGGTAACCGGAAGACATGGAATTGCAGCCAGACAGGGAGGAATGACTACTGGAGAGCGTTCAGACATATGAGGGTGTCTCGAGAATTGATCCTGAGGCACTGAAAGCCTGTGTTCAGATCTGAAGGAAAATTCAATTAACACAATGTACTATGGAATAAAAGAATTTAACACAGGCTGAGCAATTTTTACAACAAAGATTATATATCTAAACATTGGTGCATCCCCACTCTAATAGTAATTTTCCAGACACCTTGGGATAAGCAAGACTGTTTAAGGAAAATGCCTTTACTAGCTGAGAATTTATTTCAGTTTAATAAAAATCTATGAGCTCACGATGCTTTATTTTACTTAGTAGATGCTCAATAAATGCTAGCCCCATGACAGAGAGTTCTCTTCTGTGATCAGTTAGCCTGCAGGGCATTCTGAAGAGCAATTGTTCCTCTCTTTCTAATGCTAGTCAATTTCCCAGGGTCTGTAGAGAGAGGATAGGCCAATCTACTATACAATGGCGAAGGCATCATTAGTGGCTCCCTCCTGAGTAAGGCACTGGCCTCATCAGAAAACAGGTTTAACATGATTATCTGCTTCATTACCCAGAAGTGATCTGCTCACCTTCCCTAGGACTGTAGCCAAATGGTAGCTCACAACCCCAACTCCCAGCACAGATGGCAATGTCCTTTGGTGATATGCACAACAGGCTGAGAGCACTTACCCTGGCTGGCATGCCATGCTGTATCCCAGCATTTTCCCTTGCAAGTAGAATTTTCTCCAAAACCTGAAATGTATATTTCAAACCCTGAAAGCTACAGAAATAGTTGGGCCAAGGGAATAACCACAGCCTGCAGCCAAGAGATGCATCCAGAGTTTGTTTCCCTACCACAACACCACCAATTTATTGTGTCACCTTGGGCAAGTCAGTTAACCTTGACTGATGTATTATGCATTGAACACAACAGAGTTCTAGAAGATGTGAAAGGTTTCTAATAGATTCCTTACACATGCCTACAAGGCACACACGGATGGAAACTGACTAAATTAAAGCCCAGGTCTTGTGGAGACAGTGAAAAGAGGAAACTAATACATTTTCTGGAATTGAAAAAGCTGCAAATATAGCTATTAGAAACCCAGACTTAACTTCCTTCTGTGTCTGCATTTTCTGCTCAGTGAAAGAACAATATAAATCCTTACGCAGAGGCTTGGTTGATCATGTTTGAATTACTGAATGTTAAAGGGTTTAGCCTTGTTTCTAGAACACAGAATACAGGATTTGTTGACTCTAAACTTGACCTTCAGGAACACTGTATTAAATGCCAACAAAACACAAGGGGAACCAATATGTAGTGTAGTTCAGGAAGCCATGTTCTTTCTAGCAGAGGGCATTTTGGTCACAGTAAGTCAGATTTTCCTCCCTAAAGGCAAATGAGTTCATATTTGGTCAGAATGAAGAAGATTTGGCTCTGAAATATGGAGCACAGAGAGGTCAATCCAGGCTTCACAGTATTTATTTTTATGGTCACTGTTGTTTGTAAATGGAAATAAAAGATCCTAGCTTGCTGAAGTATAAAAGTGGTGTCAAAAATTTAGACAAAAGTAATGTAAACCAGATCAGAAAACAAAAATAAAAATGTTTTCATAATATAGGGTTCAAAAAAATTTTTAATTATTTCTACAAATTTCTTGGGTGATATCAATTTTCAAGACTGTAACTGAGAATATCTGTGTGCTAATGATGCAGAACGAATCTCTCCACTCATCTCCAGTATGATTAACAGTATCATTACTCAGATGTCTGATATTTAAGTGCAATTTAACTGGCCTGCAAATAAATGCCTGATCACCCATACAGATTTAGACTCTGAAGACAAGTTTAGGCATTTCCTGTTTTATTTACTTGGCCTAATTACCCTAGCGTCATTTTGAGTCCTTGCTCTTTCATCATTCCATTTCAGTTTGTCAGTACATCTTGAGGTCTCAAGCTACGACAGAAGCAGAACCAAGCCACATCCACGCCTCTATTCCACACTGACAGAAGCCAGTGTCACCGCTGTCTGGATGTCCTCTGTAACTTCATGAGTGGTGTCCCTGCTTTCTCCCTTACCCCACGGCTTATGTATCATGGTGACCAAACAATCTAGAAAAGTTGTACTCAGATATTTCACTTATGACCTTAGAACACGCTTCTAACTGCAAGTCCAAGTCAGAGTCCTGGCACAGCCCAGGAAATCCTGCCCACCTGTGACCCTCACCCTTTAGATCTCATCTAGTTTCCTCCTCTTTGCAACCACCACAATGACCTCTGTACTGAATTACATATGTGCCTGTAGTACCTTCCTTGGGGCTATTGCAATCCTGTCAACTCCCACACAAAATCCATGTTCCTGCCACCTCCCTCAAGCTTCTAACTCCACTTTACCTTCCAGTGAGGCTTTGTAATATAGATGTGGCCGTGTGCACATACACACCAACCACAGCTCACCTCATTGACTGCCAGCTTGGTGACAACTTAAGAATTTGGTTATACCAAGGACCTATGAGAAAATGTTAAATTTAAACCATAGTTAGGAGTATAAATTAGGACATATTTCTTGGAAAGTGTCATAGTTACTTTGGTATTCCTGGGACAAAATTCCCAACATTCACAAAGGAGGAAAAGTTTATTGTAGTTCACAGTGTATAGAGGTTTCAGTCCATAGTTGGCTGATTCCAAGGCAGGATGGTATGGTAGAGGGGCATTACAGAGGAGAAACAGTCCTTGGCAGGACAGACAGAAAGCAGTGATGAGCTTTCCTTTCCTTGTTATTCCATTCAGGTTACAAGTCTGTTAGTTGGTGGCACCCACAACCAAGGGGGTCCTTCCTGTTAACCACACCTACACATATTTAAATCAATGAGTGGACTAATTTAGTTATCACATGCCTATATTCACACATCCTAGATCCAATTACTTGTAAAGCCCCACCTATGGGTGCATGAGGGTTTGGGGGGAACACCTAGAAATAAACCTTAACAAAAAGCATATATATAAGTGTAAAAGGTGTATATACCAAAGGGGTCTGTGCAACATTGCCTGAAATGATATTAAATTCAAAACAACCTAAACTTCCATCGATAGGAAATTTATATATATCTATATATATGAATATATGAGTACATATATATGACATGTGCATGCACATGTATACACATTCTTGTATACCGTATGTGCTACCAGACATAAAATTACCATAGGAATGTATTAAGTATTAAAAAAGAAAGCTGCTGAGCATAGTGAAACAAGCACATTTGTGTACGTGTGCATCTATGTAAAGGTAAGTGTGATCTCATCTTGGTACAATTTCTGGCATAACCATTGTTTACTTCTGGAAAAGGACACTGAAACCACTTTCAATTATTATTTTATTCTCATTTCCTCTCTTTTCCTATTGTTTAACATACATACATATTTTTATGAGTCAAAATACTTTTTGTAAAATTGGGCTTGCTCTGGTATTGACAGATCCAGATTGAAATTGGAGTTTCTTGATGAAACTGACTTAGAGAAAATAAGTTATCTGTGGCTCTAATTTTGCATCCATAAAATAAAATTAACTATAACCATGATCACGTAGGATTGCTGTGAATATTAAATGAAAAGGTATATAGAGAGAATGTTTGGCAGGGCATATGATACACAATTATGAAAAATAATATATGATTTTATCATGGAAAGTAGAATCATGAATTTGAAAGAATGTTATCAGGATACCCTGAATAGAGTAACTTTTCCATAGGGAAAAAAATCCTTCCATTATTGATCATAATGTAATATTAAAATTAATTGCAATAATAGTGGAGGAAAAGATTCAGGTTTACGTCACTTAAAGTCACATGGTCTCACGTCTGAGGATCAGAATGAAAACCAGGGTGATTTAGGTTGGTTTAGGAAGATCAATCCAATAGCTATGGTCTGTGCACCCAAAGCCTCTATCTACCTATTACAACATACCTTCCTTCAAGGGACAAGAGAAATATACAACTCTATAAAACAAGACAAAGAGCAGTCTATTATTAACTACAAAATAAATACAACCAAGACCCAGGCACTTTAAGAAAAAAAAAGCATATGAAAGCAGGAGAAAAATATGATGATGTCTTTAAGTATGTGCCTAGCAAGTATGTTCAGGAGGATTGATTCCCAATGCATAGAGGGCACAGGTGCTGCCTGAGCTGCCTCCATCAGGGAGCTTAGAGGACCAAGAGCAAAGTTTCCAAGCCTGAGCCCCTGCTAGGCCCTGTCCATTTGCTTATATTTCAATCAGTTTCCAGTAATTCCAGAATATGCAGGCAAATCATCTTGGAGCAAATTACTTCAACTCAATAACAACATATGAATTCTAAAACCCAATGCCCACTGCATGGAATTTCTGTGTGTTTTACTATTGTCACCATAAATAAACATAAGCTGAATTTTTATTGTTAACTAATATGAAGAAATAAAGAATTAATGGTAGGAAAAATTCATAGGCTAGCTTCATGTAGTGGATATTTTTTATGTGCATTGGTGAGTTAATAGAGTTTTTTGTTTTATGGACAAAGAATGAGTAAGGCTGCCTAAGAGTGATGGATAGAGCCCAGGGATGCACCTGTAGTAGATTCACTCTTTCCAAGTCCTTTAAAATGGTTAGTAATGCTTCTAGGATCAATATTTTCATGTAAAAAGAAAATAGGATTTGCCTTACTGTCAGCATTTATCAACCCCTTGCTTCATCCATTCAGCCTGTGAAATAGGGAACCAAGGTGACAGAATGTCTCCTCCAAGGCTAAGGAGGACAACCCGACTTCATGGAAGCAGTGTAAGGCCACACTAGCCACACAGAAGTTCCCACAGGGCACTGTGCTGCCACATGGAATGCTGTGGGAATTTATCAGTGATTTCTCTGATTAGAGCCAGAGCCTTGGAGCTCAGCTCGGAATCCACCCACCCAGAGTGGCATTGGCACTAGCTAAATACATGATGGAGTTGTTCTAAACACCCCTGCCACGCTGAGGTTAAGACAGGCTCACCCATCAACCGGAGGCAGCCAGCACTGAGTAAGCAAACTGTTCACTGTTATCACAAACATTAGTCACATTACTGTGTAGCTGCCCAGGCTGATGGCAGTGCTGCAAACTGTCACTGACATCAAATTATGGCAGTGTGTTTTGAGTATAAAGTTATGCAAGGACCAGTTGATGAATATGAATCCCATTCTTTTCTGTTTCAGTCTTTCTTCTATGAATGCATGAGAAATATATCCACATATATCCCCAATAGGTTTCCTTCAGTTAACTCAATAGAAGGAGTTCTGAATTACAATCATCTTTCAAGGGAACTCTTTTAGACCATTTGGAATTGATATTGAGATTTGTATCTTCAATATGCAAAACCGTTATCAATTCATCAAATATTCATGACCATAAAAAGCCTCCTGTTGTATATGTGGGATTAGACATTGAAATAATCAAATCCCAAGGGTTTGTCATGTTAACATTTCTATTCAACAGGAAACATGATATTAAACTTTAAATAAATTAGAGATTTGCCATGCTTCTTGTCTGGAATGAGATAGCATTATCTTACATCAGAAGGGCCTTACTCTGAAAGGATATTTGCAAAGGAGAAAATATTTGTATACTCTACCATGTTGAAATTTATTCAAGAAAGATTAAATTTGGGGGTGGGGAAGGAATAGGCTGATAGATTTGACCACTTAAAACTTCAAAATAAACATATAGGCAAAACAAAATACAAAACACAAAACAAAAACTACAAAAAAGAAAATCATACACTATAGTAAATAAAAAGGAATATAGGGGTACAATTGGATAGGAAAAATAACTTGTAATGTTCTATAGCACAGTAGAATAACTATGAAAACAACTTAATTAATATTTAAAAATAGTCAATGAAAAATATATTTTTTTTGTTTTTTGGGGGTTTTCTTGGTATTGGGACTTGAACGATGGACCTTGTGCTTGCCAGGAAGGAGCTTGTGCTGCTGAGCTATAGCCTTAGCCCGAGAAAATTTTAAATGTTTCCAAAACAAAAATATGACATATATCTGAGACAATGGACGACATGGTCAGTTACTCTAATCTGATGATTACACATTATATGCATGTATTGAATTGTCACACTATACCTCAGAAATATGTACTATTATTATGTGTCAATTTAAAAATGAAATATTTTTTTAAAAAAAGGAGCAGCAAAGTATTTTTTAAAGTTGCAATTTGTATCATAAAGAAAGTACTAATTTCTGTAATGAATAGCAAGCTCTAAAAAAATCAGAAGAGGGAAGAACCCAATGGAAAAAAATGGTAGGGATCAGAACAAGTAATTTTCCAGAAAAGGAACAAAAAGGGCAAAAATGCTCAGCCTCTTTTATAATTACACTTGTAAAAGTAAAACTACAATTAGAAACAAAAATTAACACTTCGCAAACTAAAACTACAATGAGATATAATATCACACCCACTAGAATGACAATACTGGATAACACAGAGTATTACCATTGCTGAAGGAAACATTTATTTTTATTTCTAATGGGATTGCATAAGGCTAAAATTAGTACGAAGGATAATTTCTTCCAAAATTCGAAACAAATGTATTCTTTGATTCAGTAGTTCCGCACCTGGGAATTTACCTTCATACATAACTTCAAATGTTTAGAATAACATTTACCTATGGTTATCATGGCAGTGTTGTTTGTAATTGCAAAGTAATGTAAAGGAATTGTCTCCACAGGTGACAGCAAACAGCAGCTCTTCCACAGAGGGGATATAAGGATCACAGAGCTGACATTCTCTATGCAGCTACATTGAAGATCTGCAGAAGCTCTGATGTGTCTACACTAAAATATAGTAAGCTATTGTTTATGTAAAACAAGCATAAAGAAAGAAAACACATTCACATGTACTTTTACGTGCACAAAGAAAAGAAAATCATACATACAAAACTATTAGAGAAAGTTTCTTACTTGGGCAGGAGGTATATTGGGATGGGCATAAATAAGAATGGAAGTGAGAGCTCTTAAAATATACCTTCCCATATACACTTTTGGGGGCCACACACCAATATTACCTACTCAAAAGGAAAATTAATTTGAAAAACAACAGTATCATGTACATTTTTAACAAAAAAAAGCAGAAAGCAACTGCTCATGCATGTTAATGCCATGTTGAACTTTCTACAAATGAAGGCATTTAAAATTTACTTTAATTAGTGCCTAATAATTTTACATATAATTGGAAATCTTGGGCTTCAGCGTGTGTAATATATTTTTATTGTATCTATCCTTCCATTACTTTTCCTTAACCCTTTGTCTCTATGATTTCATTCTTGTCTTCATAGTCTCCCTTCTACTTTCTGGTCATCTTTTTTAGATTCCACGTATTAGGGAGAATATATCATATTTATTTTTCTGACTCTGGCCTATTCCACTTCATGTGGTGATCATCAGTTCCATCTATTTTACTGCAAATGACAAAACTGCATTCTTTATGGCTGAATGATACTCTATTGTGCATACATACTACTTTGTCTTTAGAAATCTGTTGATGGGCATCTGGGCTGGTTCTGTTTCTTGACTATTGTTAATCGTGCTGCAATAAACACAAGAATGCAAATACCTCTATAGATTGCTGATTTTAATTGCTTCCAGTACATACCAAGGAGTGGTACACCTTAATCAAACGGTAGCTCTACTTTTAGGTTTTTGGTCAACCTTCATGCTGTTTTCCACAGTGGCTGTACTAACTTACATTCCCATCAGCAACGTGGGAGGAACCCTTTGACCCACATCCTTGCCAACATTCATTGATTTTTATATTCTCAATGACATTCTGAATGGGGTGAGAGGAATCTCAGTGTAGATTCGATTTGCATTTCTCTAATGGCTAAATAAGTTGGATGGTTTTTCATATATTTAGTAGCCATTTGTTCTTTTTTTGAGAAATATCTGTTCAGTTCATGGGCCCACTGATCGATTTGGGCTGATTGGCTATTTGACGTTAAACTTTTTAGTCCCTTATATTGAAGGTTTTTCTGTGATGGTATTTTCCAGATGAATTCATTTTTCAGATACCGCATCGTCCACACACATAATAATTGATTAGTTCTTGTTAAATTTGTAAATAATATGAAGCTGACAGCTGTTGTATCATTTTGTAAACATCCCCCTTATTATCATGAATTGAAACACATATATAATGTGTTGATTACTGTTACTGGGATAATTATATGAGCCTTTGGCTGGTAAGACAGCATCTCAGTTTTCTACTTAAGTCTCTACAGGACTTTTAAATGGTCTAAAAGTAAATATTCCTTAATTTTGTAATTAAAAAATATCAGTATCAATTGCTTCCAAGATTTTATTTCATTACAAACCAAATTGTTTCGAAGAAAGAACAGAGCACCAGTGCCTAGGGGTGTGAATGCTGTGAGGGTGCGCAGGTCCCAGAAAGGAGCTGTACAGAGCCAGATCAGCAGGGGCCCTCAGGCTCTGCAGTGGAAGGTGGCACACACTCCCCACAGCACTCCCACCCCCGGCCAGGCCTCCCAGCCCAGCTAAACACTGGGTTGTTTCTAAAATGAGGGAATTTTCCCAGAAACAAGTAGTACTCTGGGCCTCCCCGCCCCCCAGCCAAGGCCAAATTCTGAGTCTTCTATTGTCCTCCTTGCTAATGATATAGACTGCCCACTTCCTTAACAAGCTGGGCTTGTTCACTGGAAAATGTAACAAATAATTTCAAGGTTATGTCATTCTTGGCAAGCTCAGTAACGCTGGTGGAAAAAGGAAGTTTTCAGAACAAGGCAGAGACTGAAATCTTGTTTGAAACCACTGGGCTCGCAAGCTGCAGTGAGCTTTATTGCCCATCTTCACGGAACTCTCCTGCTCCTGGGGATATATGGAAGGATATAAATTAGAAGAGATTAATGTGTTTAAATCTAGCCTCTGTGAGTAAGGAATTGACTCTGAAATATACATCTTATTTCAAGTCTGATCTTTTAAATGTTTGCTTGGTAAAGGACACATTGCCTTTGCTTTTAATTACAGCCAGATTTTGATTATTCAGGAGATGACCTTTTCCATGACCTTGATTTCTGGTTTTCCCTCCTCTTATCTACATATGTGACCTTATTGTTTATTAGTCCTTCCTTCATGAAATAAGCCAAGAGTGAAAAATGTAAGCTGAAGTAATTTGTGATAGGCCAGCTCTTGTGACGACTGTGTGGATCCCTGGATGATTGCTCCTATTTTTAGGTAAAATTCTGGACTAAAATGTATGAACCACTTTCTTTTGTAGACAAGGAAAGCTGAAGTTGTCCTGCAAGCTGCTCTTGCGTTTGACAGTGATTCACCTGGCGACCCTGAGTGAGTCGCGCATCTTACTGTCCTTAGATTTTCCAAGGAGAGGGTGGATCTGATGGGTTTTTAAAGGTGTGTTAGGAGTAGAATTGAGGAAGAGTTTAAAACACCTATGAAATACACCAGGATCCCTAGAGAAAGCTTATGCATGAATCCTAGGATGCATACAATCAGAAGCAATTCTTCCAAGGGATTCTGAAGTCTGGTCCTTGTTCTCAACCACTGGTAAATTAACCATCCATGGAAATCTCAACTTGCACCACAGCCTAAAACATTCCATTTTCCTAAAGCTCTGTCAGGGCATATTATTCTGACAAATAAAATCATATTGCTATCAACTATAATTATGCCCACAATATGACTGTATATGCTTTAGATTACAACCAGGTCTCAAGAATTTTATTTTTTAGAGAATTTTTCTGTTCATAGCATGTTCTGTAATTTGACTATTGCTGCGTTAATTATAGTGGCACTTGCCAATAACATCTGGTGCAGAGGGACTGCCTAAAAAATGTACCCTTGCAGAAGACTCTATGACCTTTGTTCCCCAAGAAAGGCCACCAAACACATGATTTTGACAAAAGAAATAAATATTTTCATTACAAATTTAGTTTCAGCCAAGAGATAAGGGGTCCTTCTTTCTTTCTTTCTTTCTTTCTTTCTTTCTTTCTTTCTTTCTTTCTAATTCTTGGCAAGAAACAACAGAGGCAACTATGTTTCTAAAAAGAGGGGAAACAATCATCTTTTTCCTTTGGCCTGCATGTCCATGGCATTCTGACTCCATTAGTGAAGGTTGCGGGTTCACTTATGCTCCCCCAACCAAGAGAGGTGACAAGAAGAAACCCAAGAAAACTCTACAAGCCTGGTTTTTTACTTTTGTTGGTTTTTACACCAAGAGCCATATATTAATGAAGCAGTTTAAGGTAATCAACCAATAAATCTTGATATACACCTCTTGCTTCCTGGAAGAGTATTTTAGTGAATATTTTAAAGAAAATTTAGCTGTGTCTATCTGGCTAGACATCTTAATGGAATACATTATCTTAGAATCTATTTCAAAACCAGCTGGTGTGGTAACTGAATAACAGCTTTCATTGGCAATCCATGTGTTTAGAAATTTTTGATAGCATCTGGGGGAGGAGTTTGAAGGAAACAAAACCAAGGGTGGATATAATAAATGTTTTATCTCTATAACTATATAGTCTTATTTTAATACAAAACATTAAAGTTTGAAACACTATAAAACATCGGAAAAATGTAAGGCAAATATACTAATACAAAATGAACTGGAGAATTATTGATTGAAAGTCTCCTTAAACATATATATTTGCTTTGTTGTGTTTTGTTCTGTTTTGTATTATTTTGTTTTCTTTAAAATTAAAAAAAATATACTTACTTCTGAACTAAAACACATTTGATATCTATTATTACTTTATACTTCATATTAAAAATTCTTAAAACTGGCCACATAGCTTACATTTTAAGTAAAACTCTAAACCCTAGTGAGCTCCTTCTACCTCCTTATTTTTCCAGGCTAGAAAGTGGAAATACTGAAAAATGTACAACATTTTCTGAGAATATAAAATAGTATGAAAAATGTTTTGCATGTTATCTCTCTTAGAGCAAAGCATAAAGTAACATGAATTCCTTTAAGTGGGAATTTTCAGCAGAATGATTTCATATTGTCAATTGCATTTGCTTTCCCTCTTTTCTGTGTTAGTTTAAGGGTTATACTTTAGGGTAAGCAATTAGACTGAAACGAGAGTTTTTCAAAATTATTCAGTTTATATCATGAAAATATGGGTCATTATGACACAAACTTAAATATTTTAAAAGTTAAGTTAGCAAATACACATCCCTGTGAACTATGTTATATTATATAAACATGTGATAAACAAATGATATATGATAAAACATCCAATAAATAGAAGGAGGAATACACTTAGGCTTCAGAAAGTCTTACAGCTATGAATAAATACGTTATAATTTTTATCACTCATGAAGAAGACAGGTTGAACTTTATGGAAAATGAATATACAAATGTCTGTATATGTTTATACACATAGATGTGTATCTCCACATAGTTCACATGCATAAGTATACTTGTGCATATACATTCATGTAAAACGAAAGAATCTATTTCAAGTTAAAAATATAATGTGTGGGGACTTCCAGGAAGATGGCAAAACAGTAAGCAGCAGAGTAAAAGACTCTCTGAGACGAACAGTTCAGATGCTGGAATATAGCATCATGGGGAGGACAAGAAGGAAGGAAGTGGGTCCCCTGGACCCAGGAAGAATCTAAAATCTGAATTGAAGCCCAGAGAGAGAGTAAAAAGAAAAACTTAAATGAAGAAGAAAGGGGTAGCTTGTCGCACCTTAGGTTGGAGCTGGACTCACCCTGCAAGAAGAGCTATGGGAGGCTGGGGACACATGGT
>RJWT010034198.1:0-13740 GCA_004365215.1 Cuniculus paca
ATGTTACAATGAACCTAGGCATGCAGACATCCTGTGAGGTGATGATTTCAATGACTTCATGTGTGGACATCACAAGAGGGATTACTGAATCACATAATAGTTCTATTTTCAAATTCTTTTTGAAAGTCCATACTGTTTTTCATAATGACTGTACCAATGTACATTCCCACCAATAGTGTACTAATGTCCTCTGTATTTCACACCTTTGCCAACATTATCACTTGTTTGTATGAGCTAACATAGTGGTTTAAATTTTATTTCCATGATCATTAGTGATACTGAGCAATTTGTTATACATCTGTTAGCCATTCATATGTCTTCTTTGGAGAAATGTCTATTTGGATCCTCTGTCCATGTTTTTATTAGGATTGTTTGCTTTCCTACTATTGAGTGTAAGAGTTCTTTATAAATTTTGGATATTAATCCTTTATCAAATAGGTGATTTTCATTTTTTCCCCAATTTATACATTGTCTTTTTAATGTGTTAGGTGTTTCTTTTCCTGTGCAGATGCTTTTTAGTTTGATCTAATCTCATTTATTTATTTTTCTTTCTGTAGTCAAGCATTTAATGTGATATTTTAAAAAATCGTTACCAAGGCAAGTGTATTTCCCCCTTTGTTCTCTTATAAGAGTTATAGTTGTAGGCCTTACATTAAGGTTTCTCTTTCATTTTGGGCTGAATTTTTAAGTTTTGTGTAAGATACAGTTCCAATTCATTCTTTTGCACACGGAAATCCAGTATTCTTTACTGAAGACTCTATTCATTCCCAATGTATCTTTTGCATGTTTTTCTTGAAAATTAGGTCACACAATTTTGAATTTTGACAAGAAAAAAATCAAAGAAAGTAATATGGAATGCTAGCATCACCATGTATTTGAACTCAGGCAAAATGACAGTGATTGTCTATCTTCCCTGCCTCCTGTCAAAGCCTAATTTTCTAGTAAAAGAATAAATTAACTGTGTCCATCTATCAATAGAATTCATGGATAGCTCTAATGATGTGGGAAAAATTGAGTTCTGAATGGACAGAGTCGCAGGCAGATGTTACATTGTACCCTGACATCAACATACACTCTAGAGAAAGAACTGAGATACTCTGATATTTTCAGTAACCGTATGAAACTGGATGTTCATATCCACTTCCAAATAAATCCACTCCCTGGTACTTCCTCTTCATTACTAATCTTTTAAATTAACCAACAGGTTTAGTTTTTCTGTTTATGTAAATAGCAGATTATGTTCCAGGGATGCTTGGCAAATATGTCTGCTCAAATTATCCTGCATAGCCTGGAACAAAAACAATAAGCCTGAATTATGAAGTCTATATGACATTCATCAAGTCAGTGTATCTGACTGAGTTTCAACTTCTCTATTTTTAAATGAAACTAATCAGCTAGCCTACTTGTATGGTGATGATTCCAAATTTAAGTGATTTGAAGTTTGTTTAACAAAGGCATTCAAATTTATACAAACGTAGAGCTAGAACATGGGACAAAGAACCCCTGTCTCTCCTTCTAGGTCCAGGTTGGTAGAGAAGTTTCATTTTCCAATTTGAAAAAGTTTTCAGGTATTTATAAAAGCAAGTCAAATATATTTTTAAAAAGTATAACTCAGCAGTGAATAGTAATCTCCTCTAAGATACCTTTCTTCTAAAAGGACCTGAATTCACATCTTCTATGTTAAATGTAAAATAAGTAGAAATCCAATTTCAACTAGCCATAATCTGCACACTGTATCATATATAGGAAATACTGATGAAAAGGATAAGATACACATATAAATTTGGCAAATTTTGCTTTCCAAATACATCTTTATGTTGCTTCAACTTTTCCTCTGTGCAGTGCTAAACATTTCTCCTAGGGAAGAGGTGGTGTTCAGAGATGAGTTGAGAGACTGTGGTGGGGGTAACTAGTATTTGGTCTTGATGGGGAAAAGTCCATCTGGTTAAGACCATGCAAGGTCTCTACTTCTGTCTCATGGGCCTTTTGTTCATGAGCCCATACAGTAAGCATTAAGGTCAAATTAAAAACTGATATATTCATTGGTCAAGTCATCTTACTCATAAGTTTAATAAAAGCTTTCTTCACAGTGGCTGACATTCAGTGGACAATTACATGGAATATTTACTCATTCCAAGAAGTTCATCCACATATCACCTCCCCATTTCTCCTAGTTATCATTCTTCCAATATGTTCTTTCCATGTCCCTGACTAGCTAATAAACTTGTTAGCTATTTTCATGAATAGATCAACATAGACTTTTACCTTAGGCCCCTTCACCTTGCCTACCATGTAGACAACTGAATGTTCTTTTTGTTGTGGGGGTTTTATTAGCTACTATCAGGGCTACCTCTGTATGGAACCACAATGCAATAACTAACCACTTTGTGGCCCCTGTCAACATACAGTGCTGAACCATAGATGCAAGTTAAAAAAGAAGGGGAAAGGCAGTAGGGGTAGATGCCTGACTATCATTCATTCAATTTAGTTTAGTCTTCCAGATCTGCTAAAACTCAATCTCATATATATCATTTTCATTTAACACTAGAATGCCACTGTATACTCATAATTTAATTCATCAGTGAATCATGACATGGTTGATTCAACTTGTACAGTAACTCGAAATTCTACACCAAAGCAAGCTAGAAGTTGAATTGCAAATAGAAAATAGTTAATGGCAGAAAATGCATGACCTTGTTTCAAAACCTTAAAGGCTTTCCTATCATACCTTGCTAGGTATTTCATAGATCCTTGTTTATTATTCAGCTTTCCCATTACTGAACACCATACCTAATACTCACAATTTAAAGCAGGAAAGGTTTGATTTGGCTCATGTTTTAAGAGAATCAGTCCATGGTCAACTAGCCTCAATCCAGAACCATCAGTGTAGGAGGATGTGGTAAAACAGAGCTGCTTAGTTCATGGTGGTCACAAAGCAGGGAAGGGAAGCACTACCAGAGAAGAACAGGCAAGGGACCATATGTAATGCCTACAGCCACACCTACTTGATCCATACAGATGCAACCAGAAGCTTGCTCTAGTTTTCTAGATGTTTCTTAATCCAATGACATCAACATATCAAGATTAATGGTAACATGGTCTAACTGCAAGACTCTTCAAATATAGATTGGTTTGTTGGGTCCTAAGTCCAAATGTCAAAACTGCTCTTAACACCAATCAACATTGCCTCAAGGGGTATCCAGTAAATACACTGGATCAATGTGACCAAACATATATGTAGCTTCTAATATCCAAAAGACCCATCAAATTGTATTTTTTTCTTTGTAGTAGGCAGTACAATATGTCTCTTATTTTAAAATGAGTATTGCAAGGATCTCTAGACCAGTTCTTCACTGAATTCTACACTTTCATTGCCCTTAATGTGATTCTCACAGCTCCATGATCCCCTGATATTTTACCCTCTACTTACTGGCTATTCGATGACATCATGTGTGATGATGTAATAGTGATACACTACATGCCATAGATTACTTATCATCTTTCTCCATGGCAAGTGGGTGATTGCATTCTCCTCAAACATGTTAGTTATGCAATTGCATCATGCCTTTTTAAAGACTTTTTTCCCTTGGCATCACTCCTTATTCCTTACTTTTGCATGATTTAAGAAATAAATAAGTTATACTCAAAAGAGAAGATAAAAAAATTAACAAAGGATTAGACACAAATTCATAGTCAGGATTAAGGAAAAATAACATTGGATCCATTGCTACCTTGAGCTAGTGACTTCAAGGAGCTGATACTGCTTCTAGACATAATGCTGAGTTAGCTATATATGGGAAGCATGGAAAAGAAGTGCGAACTTTGGTAAAATTACCCAGAAAATGTCAGTGGTCTGATATGACAGGAGTAAAGGGTTTATGACAGATAGGGACAGAAGACAAAACTAGAAGAATGACATAGGAGACAGACTTTGAATGATCTTGACTACTAGTTTAAAGAATTTAGGACTTCATCTTGTAGATTTGTGATGATTAACATTGAATGGAAACTCTCTGAGATAGGTAGTTGCTGCGTGGACTTGGATGTTTAAATAGATAGTAAAGCATATTGGTGTCATTTATTAATTCACAAAAATTTACTGAGACTATATTATGTTGCAGTAGGACTTGGAGGCAAGGCAGACACAAAACCTGACCTCATTGAGCATACAAACAAAAGGAAAGCAGATCCTTGATTATCTGTGGGAAAGTGCAGAGAGTGTATTCCTTTAGAGGGAATTTGCTATGCTTTTACAATTCCATGCTTTAGGAAATGGAAAGCTTTCAACCTGGACACTTACCCAAAAGTAGCTGCATTTCAGAGAGATCTCTGTTACTAAGGAAGATGCATTAATCTGGGAAGCAAACAGAAGCAAAGAGATCTATGTAATAATTTGGGAAGAAATTATGAGGACCAGAGTTAGGGGAGAAGCAGTGGAAATGGAGAAGGAGGGTTAATTTAAAATTACATTCTACATGCAAAACTGTGAAGATCTTTCAATTATTAAATTAAGAACAGACAGTGAAGATATTTCAGAAGCTTCAGATCATGTTTAGCTTAGACTATTACCAACCTAAGACATCATTCATTACAAAATTCAGTTTGTGCATCACTAAGAAAGAAAAAAATCTGTTACACTATGACAGGATAGTTTATCACTTAGAGTTTTTATTTTGAGCAAACTCAAATAGTGATTCTAGATATATTTAGACAGATTTTTAAAAACCACATTTCATTCTTCTGAAAAGTAAAATATAAGCAAAATAAATCAGTTAAAATCTTCACATTCCAATCTTCACATTCAGAATCTGTTACAAGTAATTTTTCTGATGAGAATTGTCAAAATCCATATTTTTCAATTCAATATTGTCCTCAGTGACAAGAGTACTCCGAATTGCTTCTGAGATTTTCTTTGAAGTTGTAAGCTTCAAAGGTGACAAGAAAGTGTCAGAGAAAGGGTTTTAGACAATGTTGGGAATTTATTTGACTTAAAGTGATCCTTAAAAATTTTTTCAAGACTAAAATGACAAGAAATTACCATTTTCCAGCTATATCAATAGGAATAACTAAAACAGTCACATGTGCTCCAACTAGGAAAACTACAACTGTGTCCTGAATCAGCAACAATGGCCAGATATCATTAATTATAAGATATAGCTCAATTTCAAAGACATTAAACTTTGAAGGAAATGCATTTTAGGATCAACAAAATATGGAAGTGCCGATTTTCCCCCTTTTTTTTCACTTTTTTAATTTTTTAGGCAGCATGTCAATGCCTGAGGTTCAAAGTAAGTTAAATTTCATTGTTGTTTCCCTGAAAATATAAATATGCTGTATAAGAAAATTACAGAGAAATGAATGATAGTGAACATTTTGAACATATGTTTCCTCAGACTATAAACTATAATATTTTAGTAAGATTCCTGGGTAAATCTGTCAGTTGCTACACAGATGCCCATTTGACTGAAATGAGAACTGAGACTCTGTGCTTCCCTCCTTGGGTACTCTCACTGGGAGTGTGACGTGTACTCTGACAGATCACATTTGGATAGGCAGGGATGTGTACAGAAGGTATTAGCTCTAAAGAAAAGGGTGAAATTCAAAGATGCATTCACTTGGCCACATATGATACTTAGAAGATTTTCATTTAAAGCTGCCAATCTGTTAGATTTGTTGGAGTCTGTACTAAACAGTATTTTTTAACAAATGCAGGCTATTTAGGCTGATCTCTATTACCTACCATTTGAAGAATTGCAAATGACAGTCTAATCAAGATTAGAGAAAACCAGCATTGAAGAGAAATTTAAACTGTGTTCTACTTTCTATTAGTTTTAGTTAGGTTGCCTAAGTTTTCCCATTACTAGCCTTATTTTGAACTCATACATTTCAATTATACTTTGTTTTCCCCAGTAACACTCAGAGCAGCATCATTAGCCACTAAGAGTACACAAAACCAAAATGAGATATCATTAAACACTATACAAGTGACTAAAATTAAAAAAAAAAACTAATGAGGGAGTACAGAAACTGAGTTACTTACACACTGTTCTTGAAAGTATAAAATTACATGGCCTATGCAACAATTTGGCAGTTTCTTAAAGAATGAAACAGGCAAAATAATATGACACAGTAGTTGTACTCTTGGACATTTATCCCAGAGAAATGAAAAATTATTTTCATACAAAAATATTCAAATACAATGAATATTTATAGTAGCTTGTTATATAATAATAAAGAATGAAAAACAACCCTGATGTCCTTCAACAGGTAGTTAATATATAAATTTTGTTACAGCTGTACCATGGAATACTATGCATTAACAAAAATGACAAACTACTGATGTACCCAACATCCTGGATGAGCCTCCAGATCATTATGCTGAGTAAGAAAGTCAATCCCAAAAGAATACAAATTGGATAATTCAATTTAAACACTCTTAAAATAACAAAAGCAGAAGAGTGGGAGAACAGAACAGTTCTTGAGTAGGGTGAAAAGAAGGGAGTAGGAGGAAAGTAGATGCAGCTATAGGACCACATGAGGGATCCTTGTGATGATAAAAACGCACATTTTTTAGACAACATCAATGTCTATACTCAGTGATATTGTTTTACTGTTGGTAAAGGGTACATAGAATCTATTATTTCTTAAAATTGCATGTGAATCTATGGTCACTTCAAAATAAAAAAAGTTTTTTAATTAAAAAGAAATAATACGTACAACTAGAATGATTAATACTAACAAGATTACTAAAGAAGAGAAATTCTCACTACTTTGTGGATGGGATTGTAAATTGTTGTAACCACTTTGGAGAACTATTTGTTATTATCTACCAATGACCAGCAATCATGCTCCTAGTATACATCCTAAAAAATATGTTAGAAATTTGTTTCAAAATACAATACTATTTTTTAATAGTTCTAAACTGTAAGCAACCTAAATGCTCACAATAGTAGAATGAATAAATTATGGCAAATGCATCATAATGTTGATTGAAAGCAGTCAGATACCCAAAATGGCATGTAATGCATGATTACATTTATATGAATCTCAAAGATAGGTAAAAGTAACCTATAATGGTAGAGGACTGGATAGAGGACTTTTGGAATGAGGGAAGAGATAGTGATTTGGGGTGGCATAAAGGGAACCTCTGTGATTCTTGGTTGTGTTCAATTTGTGATAATTCACAAGCCTCAATTTGTTGTGAATACTATGCATAGTTTTCTGTGTATACATTATGCAAATGAAAATATGGTTTTACAAATAATAAAATTCTTTAGAAGGAATTACAAATCATTGTCTATGAGGAAGACTTTAAGGCACTCATAGTTTATAAATCAACTGGAAATACATGTTGAGGATACAAGTTTTAGACAACAAAATTAACAATTATACTTAATAATTGGAACACACAAGAAATGTTTATAAAATAGTTTAACCAGATATAATGTCTTAGCATTCTATTTATATTCTAAATCCTTTTCCTTCTCTGGGGAATCAGACTTTTCCAAAGGTCAGAAATTTTCAATGCATTTCTTCTTTACATCCTGTATCATAGTTTCTGAATCAACAAACTTGAATTTTTAAAGTGTGAAATAGTAAATGAGAACTCCACCTAGAAAACAATTATAATCTAATATCTCAAAATACTTTGAAGCATATATCTTGTGCCATACACTGTGTTATCTTGTAGGCATACATATACAGGATTCCCCCTTTTAAGAAGTTCATAATCTAGTAGAGGAGACTGACAAAACTAATAATAATTTCCATTAGCATAGTAAAGCTAGTTTATAAAGGTTTAAGCCCAAGCATTTGGGATTTGTTTCCCAGTCAGTTGTTAAAACATTGCCAGCTTCAAAATGGCCACAATGAGTGTATTTATACTATAGAAATAAACAAATTCTACAAATACGGGTTTCCCATCCCCCCAGGGGATTTGTTTGCCAACACACTACAGATTGTATTAGGAAACAGTTCATTGAGGGTTTTTTGTACAAAATGAACCATGTGTTGTGAAAATACAGAACACACATCATCAACCAAGAGAACAAAGTTCCAGAATAACCCACTAGATAGGTTCATTTTGACTTCTTTGCCAAAATGTGAATAAAACTTTGTTAGAATTATGAAACTCCTCATGGCATTCCAATCGGAGCAGACTAGATATAAAAACTGCTGAGATATGAATCATGTGTCAGAGACGGCTACAGTACACACTTATTTAGGTTGAACATTACACAAAAGCACCATATCTAATGGATTTTACTTCACATCTGTATTATTTTTCAATTTTGCATGTTTTCATTATAATTATTGAATTTAGAGGTGAGCAATTTGTATATTTTGGCAAACTTTTAAGCTTTTATCACAGCAAATAAGTAAGTTGCCTTGTTCTTGTAAAGCTGGCCTTGATTGTTCTACTTTGACTTACAGAGTTAATGAAAGTTTAATGAAGATCTTATTGATCTAACAGAATCTAAGGTAACTTGTGCCTTTAAAAAAGGAGCCAATTTTTTAAAAGATGTACTTGTTGGAACAAACTTAAAAAGTTTTCCCGATACTTTATTGTGAATAAGTCTAATGTATTATTTTGTATTTAATATTATCAAACATTTACACTGAAAGGACATTCGCTGAGTTTCCCATTTAGATCCACAAGTATCTTTACCAGGTTTGAGAAAAATAGTGAATGCTGTCACTGAGTACCATCCAATGGAAAGGCAGACTCATAAAAATATTACAGTACTGTATGCCCTCATCCACCTTGTTTCCTAAACCTGGCACTGTGTGACTGCTGGCTCTTCCCCAAAATCAAAATAACCACTAACAGTGAATGTTTTGAATCAATTCAGGGCCTCATAGGCAGCCATGATAGTGCAACAAAAGAAACAAAAGAGGATTCCAGAACTGCTTCAGAAAGTGGCGGGAATGAGGGGATAAGTGTGTTCAAAGAAAGGAGTATTTTGAGGGGGATTGCTGGCAATGTGTATTTTACTGTAAGTTTTTGAATTTTTTTTTATTTGAAAAAGAAAAAAGAATAAAAACAATGGTACATAATTTCAAAGCAAAATAATAGGACATTGACTATGGTTAATATATTGCATATTGTTATTTTCAAAGTAGTTGCTTAGATTACAAGACATAGGCATGAAAAAATGATCAAACAATGAAAGCACAAACCATTCTTTTTGATGAACCAATACAGATTAGTAGTGTAATTATCTATCTTGTGTGTGTGTGTGTGTGTATATATATATATATATATATATATATATATATATATATATAATCTTTTTTCTTCTTTTCTTTCTCCTTCCTCCATCCTGGTTCTTCCATTTCAAGCAGTCTACTCCAAGTTTGTTTGTTTTTTTTAATTTAAGCATTCACTGTGTTTTTCAATCACTCCTCCAAGTACTTTCACTTAAAACATGAATCACATCTATTATATTTAATAAAAAATACTTGTGCAATAGTAATTTATTTGTTGTAACAAAATCTAACTGGGGTAATGATTTAATTGGTTATTAAAAAAAGAAAGTGGTGGAGCTGGTGTGGGATGTGACATATAGTAACTGAGGAAATCATTCAATGACTAAGTGAGTATCTGAGGCTGTGGAATTAACTGTGTATGTGTTTGCCTATACATAACCTTCAGAGATTTTGTGCTTGGCATACATCCATTTAGATTCATTTTAATTTAGCTGGACTATGAAATTTATCTGAATAGGCCCCAAGTTGATGGCACCTTTGAAGACTGCTATGTGGACAATAACTGCAATCAACATACATCCTGAAATAAGTTGATAATATTTAGTTGTATTTCCAGGATGCAGTGATACATATAAACAAGAAGAGTTCCTTTGAGCTGTGGTTCTTCCTGAAGGCTGTAGGGTGTAATCACTCATGACACCTCCAACCCCAATTTTCAAATGTTATGAGTGAAAAAATATACTAATATAATCTACTAACATAAAATATATAATATAAAATAGTATATAAATTACAGTAATATAAAATGTGCTAATATAAAATGCATTAACATAAATATACTGATCTATATATTAGTATAGAAAGTTTATTAATAAACAAATACACTAATGTAAATATACTAATATGTTATACAAATATAAATATATTAATACAATATGCTAATATAGATATATAAAAATGTACTAGTTGATATAAGTATACTGATATAAATATAGTAAGATCTCCTTCAGGAAAACATTTTTCCATTAATTTCCACAAAGATGCTGTATGGGCACACAGGGGTTGTCAAGCAAAGAAACAATGAAGGGTGATGCAGGATCATGAATGAAGAGGAAGTTGAAGTGCTTTCACCTCTTATGTCAGTTTCCTGAAAATTAGAATATAATGTTCTCTATTCAGTCATTCATTTTGTTCTTTCTTCTTAGTTTCCTATTACAGATGAGTTAAATTCTATAGAAAGTATACGAAGCATACAGTAGGGAACTAAGAAATATATTGTTGAATTAATTGAAGATTATCAAAAACTTATTTAAAAGCCAAAGAGACATTAAGTCATTAATAAACCCAGTATCATAAAATAAAAACATTTGTGTTCAGAGGGCCTATGTGAAAGAAGATATTAAAATTATATCTCAATAAATTTTGCAAGTTGGACATAGTGGTACACATCTGTAATCCTAGCATCCAGGAGGCTAAGGCAGGAGAATTTTGAGCTTGCGACCCATCTGAGCTACACAGCAAGACATTGTCATAAAAACAAACAAACAAATAGATAAATAAACTTTCTTTAATGTACTTTTTAAAAAAAATCTTTGATTCATTTTACATTTACAGTTTTATTTATGGTAGACCACTTTGTTTCTTATTTAGAAAGTAACAAACTATAAGACCTAAGAAATGTATTGGGTTATCTAAGTTTGTAACAGCAGAAATACATCGCAATTTCTTTGGTGATTTTTCTACTTGCAGTGATTCCTGAAGACCTGAGCATCTGCCACTTCACAACAGAGTGAGTCCACATGCAGCGATCTTTTTCCCCTAGGTGTATTGTACACAGTAAGTGGTCAGAGGGTAAAAGGCATCTTGCCAAGAGGCCCTGAATAATTTTCTGTATGAAAAATGAGAACTCCTCTCAACTCACCTGAATATCATGCTTATACTTTTGAAGATAGTTGAAGACTGTCATTGTCAATCAAATCTTGACTAGGCTAAGATGCATTTGCAAATAATGATGATGTTACCCAATGAAAGGGATGACTTATGCCTACACAACTACATCTATGTTGTTTTTGTGCTCAAATTTACCTTTAAAGCAGTAAAATTCAATTTTAGAATGTTTTACTATTCATTAGATCTTTGTTACACATATATGCTTATGTATCTAAATTTGGGGGATATTTCTTTTAATTCTTGCAAAGTTCTTGGAAGTAGAGTTTTGACTATTTACCATTTTCTGTTATAAAGGATAAAATGATTAATTGCATTGGATGGCTTAAATAGTAATCTCTTTTAGTGGTTAAGGAATGTTCTTAAGTGGTAACATTCTCATCACCTGGATTTTATGCCCTTTCACTAACAATGCTTAAAGGTTAGGAACATTTGGTTGTTTGTGCACAGGCAAAATCATAGTGAGGATGTGGAGAATCATGGCATTGGGGCTGTGTCTCAGTTACTTTTCTCTTGCTGCTGAGACAAAATAACTGACACCAAAAGTTAAAGGAGGGAAGGTTTATTAGCTCACAGTTTGTAAAGGTTTCAATCCATTATCAGCTGGCTCCAAGGCAGGGTGCACATGCCAGAGGGGCAACCATTCATGGCAAAGAGAGACAGCAAAAGCAATGAGAGGAAGAGAGAGAGGAGAGAGTGAGAGAGTGAGAGACAGAGAGATACAGAGAGACAGAGAGAGAGAGAGAAAAAGAGAGAGACAGAGAGAGAGAGAGACAGAAACACAGAGACAGAGACAGAGACAGAGAGAGACAGAGAGAGCTCTTTGTATCCCTGATCTTGTATCCAGTCTGCCAGGATTAGGGCAGTGCAAATCCAATCAGTGAACAGATCCAGCAATCACCTATCCTTGATCACAGCACCCTTAATCCTAGCATTGAACCATGAGTCAATAACAAACTCTAGATTCAGGTACCTCTGAAAAAGCCCCATGTAAAAGTGCGTGAGGCTTTGGGGGGGACATCTATACACAAACCATAACATTCCACCACTGTTCCCCAAAGACTCATGTACATTCTTTTATGCAAAAGGCATTTAGTCCATCTCTAAGAGTTGCTGAAGTCCTAACAGTTTCAGCATTGCTGAAGAGTCCAATTTCCAAGTTTCCTCTGAGATTTAAGGCAAAATCTTGGCTCTGAGTCCCTGTACAAATGAAAAGAAAGTTAAACATGTCCAATGTTCAATGGCATAAGATAGACATTTCCATTCCAAAAGTTGCAAATGGAGATACAAAGGAATGGGACCAAAGCATGTCCAAAATCCAGCAGGTCAAACATTAAGTCCCCTAGTTCCATGTGCAGTATCTGAGGCAATTTGTGGCAAGATGTGAACTCCAAATTGCTTGGGTGGCTCCACCCCTATTCACTGCTGGTGGTTATAGCTTCTATGGCTTCTCTCTTGTGCCTGCTCTGCTCCTTCCTTGCAGTTTTCCTTAGGTGATCCATGTTCCTGGATTTTCCAAAGTTCTAGGGTCTCCACTGCATGTTTGGTTTCATACTCACAGCTTCACACATTGCCCTTTCAGGGGCAGACTACTTGGCCTTCCAGGCTTTCTGAAGCCTTCTTGACCCCACAACTTTTGTATTCTGCATGTACATAAAACCAGAACTATGTAAATGATGCCAAGGTCCTTACCAGTTGCAGCATTAGCCAGGCTTTCCACTCTCTTGGCTGTAAGGGTTGAGTGCCTCCATCACTGAGCACTCTGAATCCAATTCTGCTTAACAAATTCTCTAGGCTGCCACCATTCTGGAACATGGTGCTCTGGGACTTTCTTCTTAAAGCAAAATCTTTCACTTTTGTAATTTTGAGGCTGCAAAAGGTAGTCGGGCATCTTCTTGTGATGCCCTCAGGTCATCTTTTTTATTCTCCTATTCCTTTTCAGCTTTCCTCTGCTCTATCTTGCAGTTCGCAGCTTTACTAGAGCTTACTTCCTGGCCAAACTCACAGTATTTTAAATATTTCTTCTAGACTCTTTGCTATTGATTCTCAACATAAATCTAGCTAAAAGTACCCAACAGTAACCATGCCACCGCCTCAACATTAAACTCCCTTGAAATTTCTTCTGACAGATTAATTAGACTGCCACCCTTAATCTCATTCTCCAAGTCTCTGAACATAAGAATAATACAGACAAACTTTCTTCTAAGGCATAACACACATTGTTTGGAGTCCAGCAG
This sequence comes from Cuniculus paca, assembly GCA_004365215.1. Lineage (NCBI taxonomy): Eukaryota > Metazoa > Chordata > Mammalia > Rodentia > Cuniculidae > Cuniculus > Cuniculus paca. The sequence goes on from RJWT010034198.1 coordinate 13,395, forward strand.
CCAGTGCAGTTCTTCTTTCCAGCAGGAGCCTCCTAAGCCTGCATTTTATGAGCTTTCTGGTTTTCTGAGCTTTGACCAGAATCTCCTATACAGTACAGTCTAAGGTGTTCCAACTCTACTTTTTCAGCCAGCATCTCTGAACCTTTCCAAACTCTTCCCACAAGTCATGCCCGAAGGCTCCTGAACTACATAGTTAAGTATAGTCACAGCAACAACACCACTTCTTTTACCAAATTCTACCTTATTTACTTTTCTCTTGTTGCTGAGACAAATACCCGATACTCAAAGTTAAAAGAGGAAAGGTTTATTTAGCTCACAGTCTATAGAGGTTTCAGTTCATAATCAG
>RJWT010034199.1:0-13730 GCA_004365215.1 Cuniculus paca
CTTCCTGTTTTCTAGACCTGATACACAGCTATCACCCTAGGCTTTCCTTTGCCATCTTCCTAGGAATTTCCTGTTTTAGGAATCCCAGAAATTCTCCTCTTATCTGTGCTAGGTATATAACCAAGAGAAATGAAAATACATGCCTTCACAGAAGCTTATACGTGCATGTTTATAGCAGAATTATTCCTTAGAGCCAAAAGGGGAAACAGCTTATCTTAGTCACTTTCCTCATTGCTGAGACACAATGCCCAACGCCTGACACTTGAAGGAGGTGAGGTTTATTTTGACTCGTGGTTGTAGTCCAAGGCAGGAACAATATAGCAGAGAAGAATAGCAGAGGAAACCTGCTTATACCATGCTGGCCAGAAGTAAGAGAGAAGCAAGGAGCCAGGTCAGGAAGGGAAGGCCTGTCTCTAACCAGGCCCCACCTCCTTACAATAGTCAGTTATAGCACTTCCACAATTTAATCAACTTCCAAAACTGCCTCCTATGAGCACTTGAGGCCTTCGGAGGACATTCTTGATCTAAACCATAACACAGCTCAGATGTCCATGAATGGGCAAATGGATAAACAATGTACATCCACACAATAGAATACTATGCCCTAAAAACGGAGCAGCACTGATACATGCTATAATACAGAGGGACCCTGAAAACCTTAAGTGAAAGAAGGAAATCACAAAGGACTCCGCATGCTATAATTCCATTCATACGAAAGTCCAGAATAGGGACATCATGGAGACAGAAAGATTAGTAGTTGCTGAGGGCTGGGGCAAGGAAGGAAGGATGATAGTAGCTAAAGGGTATAAGATTTCTTACTGAAGTGATGAAAACATTCTAAAATTGGCTATAGCTGCACTTATCTGTAGGTACATTTAAGATCCGGAATTGCATACCATAAATAATATATAGTATGTGCTTTACATCACAATAATGCTTTCTAAAAATTCAGGCCATTAAGATAGTATTTATTGGCAATTTGTAGTTGCTGCATCTTGCTACTCTATCAGCATATGAGTAACTTTTTAACAAAACCTCTTGAGAAACTTCCCCTTACACCTCATTGATCAGGACTGAGTCCCCTTCCCCTTCCTATAGCAGTCACTAATATGGAAACCGGATAAAATCAGATTAGTCATGATTTAATTTCATAGGAATTGAGTGAATATCTAAATAAACTAAGGTTTTGCCCAGCAAGAATGAAAGGGGGAGTGGCTATTGGGTAGGTAATCAATTGTATCCATAACATGCCTGCTTGGTATTTTTTTTTAGATTTGTCTCTTTTTACTATCTTAATTTTTCATTATAACCACCTTATAAAATTAGCAGAAGAAATAGCTACATTTTACAGATGGTGAAACTGAGTCTGAAAGATGTGAAATAACTTAACCATGATGGTTCCTCCACCTGTAAAGTGGTGGAGTCAGAATTCGAAGTGAGGTCTTTCTGATTCTGAGTTCGTGCTTCTAAATTACAATTATTAAATCATTTTATTCAGCAGAATTTGTATTGAAAGTGGTACTTGCTCTAATTTTTAGAATGTTGCACTGATCACAGTCCTTATTTAAAGCTCTCTTTTCCCCTCTAAGAAACACAATTAGTTCATTCTTTCCAGCTGACCTCTTTTCAACACACTCCACTGCACCAATATATCCTAAGCCCTCATTCAAACAAGGGACTGTTCAGCTAAGGATTTTGCACCCCTACTAGAGTTGTTGTATACTTCATGGAATTAAGTAGAATGCAGTAGAGTTTTAAATTGAGTTCTGTCTCTACCTCTAATGGCTTTTCATTCATAATTATGGTATTTGTAATAAGTGCATTGGTGATGACAGAAATCCACCATAACATATTCCATTGTCTGAATTAGCTTCAGACTCTTATTTAATGACTTATTAATCAGCTAGAGTCAGTCAATAGAGTATCACATTAAATCTCTGAACAACACAGGCAAAGAATTTTTTATTTTCTTCCTATGTAACCCATGGAGCAATCTTTAACAATATGAATCTGTTCAAACATCCATCCACTGCTCTATTACATCTGCAGTTCTATTAGTAAAGGTCAGCTTAGGTTAGTTCACTGTCAGCAGCTAGAAAGTTGCAAGAATAGATGAGCTTAATTGCTTTATTGTTACTATCCCTGTGTCTATTTAGAATTCTGGTACATAAAACTTCTGAGATACTAAATCTCCATCTAGGTTACCAAGGAGCATTAGTTAAGTTTGAATTCTTACCCAGAAGCCACTCTAATTATTAATACCACAGATGAACACATTTTGGACATTTCATAAATCAGTGATAGGTAGAGTGTATTATCATTATTTTGCCACCTATTCTATTTTTACCACCCTTAGGGATTTAAGCAATTAATTAATCGATAAATACAATGTTCTAGCGGGTATTCACACTTAGTGGCTAGCTAGGTATCGAACAATAGTATTATATCTGTAGCTAGATAAAAGAAAAACCAAGTTGATTTCATAATTTTCTTAGTTTACTTATTTACCTAGAATAGTATTTCTCAGTCTTGCTGCACAGAGAAATCACCTGCAGAGCGTTAAACAATACTGATGGCTGGGTCCCCCCAGAACCCCCTGTAATTGGTCGAGGGTGAAATCTGGGCATTGGACTTCCACAAGCTCCTCACATGACTATAATGTGCATTCGTAGTTAAGAAAAGCAATGCTCGGTAATCGCATGGTGTATATATGTATACATGCACGTTGCAGGCAATCAAGAAGAGAGGGAAAACAATTACAAGTGCTCAAGACATCAACTTGGATGCATGACCTCAACTTTCTGTTTTTGTTTGTTTTTACTTTATTGCACCATTCTTTTTTTCAATTTTATTAGTACATGTTTGCAATTCATGCACTTTACAATCATCTTGGGAGTAGTCACATGTACGTATTACAGCTTGCTTTTTTCCCTTTTGCCTTTCCCGTCCCCCACCCAGGTTCTTCTATCCCCTTTTACATATTTCTTGATATTATTTGTCCTAGCTAATTATTTGACTTAGCTTAATATTATTTGTCTTGTCTTAACACATTATTTGGCATATAGTATTTACATTAATTGGGGCTACTAGGTTCGTGTACATGGTGTATCTTTATTCTTATTTCCTCTTCCCCTCCTCCTCACCCCTCGTCCTAGTTCCCTTGGACTGCTTCCCTCTTGCTAGAGATCTGTCCCCTTCTCCCTTTCTAGCTGCCTTTTATCATTCTTTGACTTTGCCTCGCTCAAATGAAAGATACCATATGGTATTTAAAGTTGTGTGCCTGATTTATTTCACTCAATATAATATTTTCCAGGTGCATCCATTTTCCTAAAAATGTCTCAAATTTGTCATCCTTCATATCTGAGTAGCATTCCATTATATATAGATAATACATTTTCTTTATCCAATCATCTATTGATGGGTATATAGGCTGCTTCCAGGATTTAGTTATTATGAGCTGTGCAGCTATACACACTGGTATTCATGTATTGCTACAGTATAATGTCTTAAGCTCTTTGGGGAAGATACCTAGCAGAGGAATAGCTGGGTCATATGGAATTTCTAATTTCAGTTCATTAAGAAATCTCCACACTGATTTCCATAATAGTTGCACTAGTTTAGTTTACATTCCCACCAGAAATGGAGGAGAACTCCTTTTTCACCATAGCCTTGCCAGTATTTGTTATTATTTCCTAATGATTGCCATTCTTTATGGAGTAAGATGGAATCTTAGGGTTCTTTTAATTTGCACTTCTTTAATGGCCAGAGACGTTGAACATTTTTTTTATATATCTGTTGACTATTTGTATTTCTTTCTTTGTGAAGTGTTTGTTCATTTTTCTTGTCCATTTCTTGTTTTTTTTTTTTTTTCAGCATCGGGGATTGAACTCACAACCTCGCGCTTGCCAGGCAGGCACTTAAGCCACTAAGCTAAATCCCCAACCTTTCTTGTCCATTTCTTGACTGGGTTTTTGTTTGGTTGGTTGGTTGGTTTGGTTTGGATTTTCTTTGTATATTCTAGAAATTAGATCTCTGTCTGAGGAGTATCTGGCAAAAATTTCTTCCCCATTCTGTACGATATCTCTTCACTCCACTGACTCTTTCGCTGTACAGAGTTTTTAGTCTGATATAATCCCATTTGTTGATTCCTGCTGCTATTTCTTGTGCAATTGAGGTTCTGTTAAGAAAATCCCTTCAAGTGTTTTACCTATTTTATCTTCAAAAAGATTTAACGTTTCTGTTTTAATGTTTAGATATTTGACCCATTTTTATTTTAATTTAGTATATGATAAGAGATAAAGGTCCAATTTCATTCTTCTGCAAACGGATAACCAGTTTTCCCAACACCACTTGTTGAATAGGCTGTCTTTCCTCCAACACATGCTTTTGGCCCCTTTGTCAAAGATCAGATAGTTGAATGTGTCTGGTGACGCTTCTGTATCCTCAAATCTGTTCCACTGATCCATATGTCTGTTTTTGTTCCAGCACCATGCCATTTTTAATCACTATTTCTTTGTAGTATCTCTTGAAATCAGGTATTGCTTTGCTCTCATTGCCCAGAATTACTTTGTTATTCTGGATGTCTTCTGACTTCACATGATTTTTAGGATTGTTTTCTCTAGATCTGTGAAGTATACTGATTGAGACTACATTGACTCTGTATAACAGTTTGGAGAGTATGGCCATTTTGACAATAATGGTCCTGCCTACCCAGGAGCAGGATACATCTTTCCATTTTCTGATGTCCTCTTCTCCTTCTTCAGGGTACTAGAGTTTTCTTTGTAGAGGTCTTTCATTTCCTTGGTTAGATTAATTCCTAGATATTTCATTTTTCTTGAATCTACTGTGAATGGTATTGTTTTCACAATATCCTTCTCATCCTTTTCCTTGTTCGTCTATACAAATGCTAATGATTATTGTGTTGATCTTATATCCTGCTACTTTGCCCAAGTTGGTTATTAATTCTAAGAGTTTTTTGGTTCTTTGGGTCTTCCATGTAAAGTATTATGTCATTTGAAAATACTGATAATTTGAGTTCTTCCTTCCCTAATTGTATCCCTTTTATTTCTTTCTCTTGCCTAATTGCTCTGGTTAATGTTTCAAGTACTATGTTGAATAGAAGACGTGATGTGGACATCCTTGTCTTGTTCCTGATTTTAGGTGGAAGGCTTTTAGTTTTTCTCCATTTAGTATGATGGTGGCTATTGGTTGGTCATAAATAGCTTTTATCATATTCATGTATGGTCCTTCTATATGGTCCTTATCATGAAGAGGTGTTGGATTTTGTCAAAAGTCTTTTCTGTGTCCGTTGACATGATCGTGTGGTTTTTTTATCTTGCTTCTATTTACATGATGTATTACAGTTATTGACTTCACACATGTTGAACCAGCCCTGCATCTGTGGGATGAAACTTCCTTGATCATGATGTATAATCTTTTTGATAATGTGCTGCATTCTATTTGCAGATCTCAACATTCCTGGTAGAAAAATGATATTTAAATTTCTGAAAATGGAAGTTAATAATTCATATATAAACATTATTTTATTGAATAGTCACCTCTATTTGAAGTGCTAAGGATTCAAAAATGCTTTTGCTCTCAGGGAATCTTAACCAGTGTAAAATTTCCAATTAAGACAATAAAAATGCTTATTATTCTTTCTACCTACCTGAAAGCCACAGTTGGAATTGAAATAATTATGATTATACTCCAGAGATGGTGGCTAAATTACACAAGTAACAGACGTATTCTGAACATCCACATTTTCTACCTCCATATTTTTGGGGTAAAGCACATGCTACATGTACTTTTTAATTCCTGTACTTTTCTACATAATTTTTTCAGCTAACCTCTATTTAATGAAATTTTGCAGAGATTCCTGGAGATAATTCGTAGATTCTAGTGACTTATTACTCCTTGGCACTTTGTAAGTCTGTGCACCTGTCAGTGAAAACTTGAATTCTTCTATGGTGTTGTCTTTCTTATTGTGGTCAGCATGCACTAGAGAACTGAATTATCTCAGACTTCCATAATGAAATTTCTTCCTTTCAAAATGGTAAAATAACAGCAGAAAACTCACAGCTGTCTAGATACACTGCCACAGCCACAGATCTTGAAACCATCTTTTTTGTCCAAATTAGCAGAGGGTTTCCTTGGCAACTAAATTACTATTCCTCATTCATCCATCTACCTCCTTCCACCCTGCACTCTATGAAGATAAAAAAGTTATTTTGCACACAATACCAGAGATTACATGAAGAAGGGGCCCAGTCTTTTCTAAACCAGTCCTTTAAAAGGGCTATGTATTCCTGTTTTCCTTCATAAAATTTGAGACATACTCTAACAGAAAAATCTCCAAAAAATGCTAATTTCTACCCAGTATTAACAACATTAAGTCTACTTTTTAAATGTTCGTGAGCACAATTTGTTTTTCCAGGTCCTTCAATAGCAGCAGATTCTACGAAAAATGTTTTAAAAAAAAGTGTTTTTCTTTCTACACACACTGCAAATAACCAAATTCTTTTATCTTCGTCTAGGTCATTGGTGGTGAATCTATGGCACGTGTATTACAGCATTGGTTTTTCTTTTAAAAGATGTTAACGTTATCAGTTGTTTTTCCTAAACTAAAATCTTGCTGTGTTGGCACTTTGTGATAAATAAGTGGGTTTGGGGATGCAGTTTGGGCCCTCATCTCTAAGTTTCCCCATCACTGGTCTAGGTTCATAAAAAGTTTTTCATTTTTAAAGACTGCTTAATCAAACATCTATTTTCCCCTTTGTGCTTTAAAAAAACTTTTTTTTCTTTGTATTTCAGGAATCTAAGTTTCCATACATGCATTATGCTTATAGTCTCATGTTACTCTAATAGAAAAATAGCATTTCTTTAACATTTTTTTCATAAAAGTAATCAGAGTACATTACAGACACTGGGAAATAAATGAGGGAGAAAATCATCTATATTTCTCTCACCTTTTAAAAACATTCTTACCATTTTAATGTGTGCCAGCTAGTCTTCTTTTCTGTATACTTGTTTCTGTACATAATCATATTACAGATTCATGTTTGTACTCTGTGCCTTCCAGTTACTACAGCTTAAGCATTTTCCATGTTAATATACAGTGTTTATATCCATTCTCTGATCCTAGTGCAAAGGCCACATCTCTAACGAGCAGTGCCTATCCTGACATCTCAGTCTCAGGCAGGCCCTTGTTATTTACTCTCACAGAAGCATGTTCTTTTTCCTACAGGACACAAACTGTAAGTGTAATTATTGTCACCAGTCTTCCCCAGGAGGCTGCAAGCTCATGAGAACCAAGACCATGTCTATCTACTTTTGGTTATCATTCTATAACTTGAACAAACCCTGAAAAATAGTAGACACTTATATTTGTCAAATATTTATTGAGATGCCACTGTGCACCAACAAATATTCATTTTTGTTGAGTAAGTGAATAAATATCCCTCATTTTCAATGGCCATTTGAATAGATTGATAGATAGATAGGTCAATTGATCGATCCTAGCCAATCCCTATGTTGGATATGTAGATTGCTTCCAGTTTGTCATCATTATTAATAATGCCTCAATCTTTGTGCACCTAACATTTCAATATTTAAAATTATTTCCTTAGAATTGTTTCCCAGAAGCAGAATTGCTGGATTAAAAGGTGAATATATTTTTATAGTTCTTGATATATATTTTTGAATTATTTTTCAATTTATGTTGCCATAAGCAATGATATGTTATGCCAGTTTCCTTTTTTGTTTTGAGCACTTAAAAATTTTTGTGAGGTACTAATAGAAGAATAATTTATTTTTTATAAAGTAACTTGAAAATATATCCATACGTTTTGGTAACTATAGTTAATAATTGAATCTGTATTGTCCCTGGTAATTATGTTAGCTGATACTAGATTCAGTTGTAAACTGTAGACAATCCAAAATAAGAGTGCTGTAATGGAAAGCTGATATTTCTCCCGGTGAAAGAGTACAGAGCTGTTGCATTAGTCACCTTTCTGTGACTGGGACAAACTATCTGACACCCAAAACTTAAAGGCAAAGAGGCTTTCTTTGGCCAATGGTTTGAGTTCATGAGCCGCTAGCTCCAAAAGAGAAACATCCTGGCCGAAGGGCAGAGCACAGGATAACTCCTCAACTCATGGCATCCGGAAAGCACAGAGTAGGGGAAGAGCCCAAGAGAAAGGGGCCAGAAACCAGATATAATTCTGAGGTCACACTCCTTTACCTATTCAGACACACCCAGAAGTGTGTCTTACTAATCTTCCAGGGGTCTCTCAAACCAATCAAGTGAACAACCAAAACTAACCATTGCACAACTATTAAAGCACTCCAAAGTCAAGGCCCTGACTCCTCCCATGGCTCCACCCACAGGCTCTGCGTATTACGACCCAAGACAGTAGTGGTCAGAGAGCAGGACAGATGCAGGGATGCAAACAAGAGGCCAATGGTGAACGTGACTTGTCTCTTAGGAGTGCTTTCCAGAAGTGGCCCCAAGATAGTTCTATTTACAACTCACTGGCCAGAACTCAGTCACAGATACACAGGCAGATACAAAGAGAGCTGGGGAGTATAACCTCTATTCTGAGCAAACGCCCACATAAAAATTCTACTGTTAACCATAAAGATGGATAACAGGAAATACTACCAATTTCTGCAGCAGTATTACAATTCTGTTCAAATTTTACAGATCTTTAAACATTACAAATACCAACTCTCAACCAGAACTTCTAGCAGATGTTATACTGACCAGTTGACTGAAAGCACAAACCAGACTGTTACAATCTAAATCTAAAACTAGTATGAGAAGAAAATAATGAAGATCAGAGCAGAAATTAGTAAAATTGAGACTAAGAAAATATAAAGCATCAATGAATCAAAGAATTGGTTTTTTGAGAGGATACATGAAATAGATAAACCCTTAGCCACACTTAGCAAAAGGAGGGGGGAAAAATCCCGTATCAGCGTAATTAGAAATTAAAAAGGTGAAGTCACAATGGATACTGAGAAACCCAAAGGATTATAAAACACTACTTTAAAAAACTATGTTCTAATGCATTGGAGAAACTAAAAGAAACAGGTAAATTCCTAGACATATATTTATTACCAAAAACTGAAACAAGATATAGAAACCCTGAACAGTCCAGTAACAAGAAATGAAATTGAGGCAGTAATAGAGAGAGAGAGACAGAGAGACAGAGAGACAGAGAACCTATCAACTAAGAAAAGCCCAGGACCTGACAGATTCACAACCAAATTTTACCACAATTTCAGGAAGAATTAATGTCAATATTTTATGAAACTGAAAGGGAAGGCACACTGCTAGACTCATTCCTTGAAGATAACATTACCCTCATACCAAAACCTGACAAAAACAACATATAAGAAAACTGCAGACCGATTTCCTTAATGAACATAGGTGCAAAAATCCTCCATAAGATACTTGCAAATAGAATACAACCAAGCATTACAAAGCTCTATTGCAAATGTGTTCTTGTTTAAATTTCCCTGAAACAAGCAGCTTGCACTCTTGGTCTTCTGAACATGTACACAAATTAGCTATGGAGTCAGGCTGCTACCACGGGCCAGATCTTTTGTCCTTCAGATCTTACTGTCTCGACACTTTTTCTTTTCCATATACTTTCTCTTGAGACAACTAGAAAACTCCAAAATATTGACTTCACTCATATTTATGGTATATCTGCCATATATCAGGCTAATAGGTACTTAACAGAAAGAGAAAAAAAAGATGCAAATAAATGGACAGATAGAATGAGGTTTGCATTAAATATGACATTATTTAGAGTAACAGAGATTTGAAAAACACCAAAATGAGAAAAATACAGTTTAAATACAATATAGCCAAAATAGTTATCAGAATGGTAAAATAAATAAATAAACATTTGTTAAAAACAAAACTAACGCTGGGCGTGGTGGCTCACGCCTGTAATCCCAGCACTCGGGAGGCTGAGACAGGCGGATCATTGTGAGTTCGAGACCAGCCTGGGCTACAAAGTGAGCTCAAGGCCAGCCTGAACGGCATAGTGAGAGCCTATCTTAAAAACACCAGGGCTGGGGATCTAGCTCAGCGGTCTAAGCGCCTGCCCGGCAAGCGCAAGGTCGTGAGTTCAGTCCCCGGTGCCGCAAAAAAAAAAAACAAACTAACTAACTAACAAGAATATTGTAGATGCAAGGGTGGTGAAGGGCTATAATATCTGTACTTGGGAGGCTGAGGCAGGAAGATCAATGTGACTGCAAGGCCAGCCTGGACTAGTGAGAACCTGTCTCAAACAAACCAAAAAATAAAATAAAACAAACAAACAGAAAAGAATACCATAGAGAAAGACATTAGCATGTCATATATTTTTATCTCATGTTTACTATATAAATGATATTCTGATAGCACAAGTGGCTTTTGTAAAATAACACTATTTAGCAACAACAGGCATTGAGGAAAAACTACTAAATGAACTCCCTCAAAAGAGATCACTGGATTGTAACCACTTGTCAGGTGTTACCTCCCTAAAATGACACTGCTGCTATTCTAAGGTTTTTTTAAGGTTAGCAGGGAAAAAAGTATGTTGGGATGGGGGGGGAGACACAAACTCTTCCATAGATACCTATTAGTACAGTATTTATCTTTTTAAGTTTATTCTTATTTGGCTTGGCCCTGTGATACTACTGCATCTCATAATATAATGTAAAACTTTAGACATCTTACGTTGTAGATGGCCTGCTTCTCAAAAGAAAAATACTAACTGGTTACAGGAAAGAAATATCTCCATAATGTCAATTATAAAAAACAGGATATTTTGAACCATATTCCTTGTGCAGTCACTATAAAAATCAATGAAAAGAGAAAAATGATAATCATTGTTTCAAAGGGTAAATGGAGGTGATCATAAATTGCCCTATAGGATTATCGGTTTAGTGAAGTGTGATGTCCCTAAAAACCCCCAGGTGGCATTATTGCCTTGTTTTTCCAAAGGTATTTGTTTTCATATGGCACAGATCAGAGTACTTTAAGAAATTCCTCTTCTGTGATAAAATGTGAATATGAAAATAAAAAGTATTCTTTTTAAAATTTATTTCATTTTGAGAAAGTTCTGTTAATCCTGAAGTAGCTATGATTGAAGTGTTTAGTGAAGATAAATCATCTCCAAATAAAATCATTCTTAGACCAAAATTTCTTTAAAAAACAAAATGTGAATTGCTTTTCAAGTGTACTACTTTAATAATTCAAAAATATGTTTAAATAAATATATGTACAGTATACATTTAAACCCAAGTAAATAATGAGAAATTTTGTTTTCTTTGCAACTCTAATTCTACTTGTTATCTATGATAAAATAGCTAATTTTCTAAGACTAGGATTCTCTGACCTGCAAAGCAGGAACACTACATTTATTAAACTGAAAAAGACTTTCGAGGTATTTAGCTAAATGCCAAGAGTATAAAAAGTATACTTTTCAGCTAATATTAAATAATTAAATCTGTATGTTCAATAAATACAACTTCAGGCACTTGATAAATATAATTCAATAGTGAATTACTGTAATGAATACTAAAAGGAAAATAATTATTTATTACAATGTGTTGCCTGGTTTTTTATATTCAGTAAAATAAACTTGTCTAAATTATTGCTGTATGTACCTACATATAAAATGAGACTTTTCTGTCTAGATCTCCAATAAATTATTTTGAAAGCATATATTATCTAACTTAGCAAACTATAGTTGAATAGCAGTTACCATAATCAATTATCCTGGATGACTTTCTAAAGACATTAATTTTTTATTCATTATATTTACTGAATAATCAAAATGATAACTAAATTGAAAGTTCAGGTTGCAATTTAACTCCAAGTAGTTAGTCTTTATTCTTTCCAAATTTAATCTATCTACTGCTCTATCAAATTATCTCTAGCATAATGTGTACTAAGAGATTCAAACAAAATTATATTTGTTGAGAAGTAATTATTTAACATTCAACTTGAAAATAACTTTTTATGAAGACTTGTTACCAAGTTTAAATTTTTTTCTAAAATAATATTGATAGAAACTTGGTTTGCATTTAAATTGAACAAGTTAAGAGGCTTAAAATCTTTTATTTTTCATCTTTATAAATGAATTTACATTTTTATGTTAAATGTGATTTCAAAATTATTCCAATTCCAGGAATGCGTTTAAGCTTTTCATGAATTTTCATTAATAACTTCTTTCTTTTGGTACTAGGGATTAAACCCAGGGCCTTGTACATGTTAAGTATATACTCTACCCCCGGCCCATCTAGTAACTTTTATGGTAATAAAATGACACCTTTTTTTTTGGTTTTCTATCACATACAAACACATACAAGAAAACCATTTTATTTAAAGATCACATGGTTTCTCTCTTATGAGAAACTCAAAATATGTATATATAAAGGAAGAATGAAAAAGAAGATAGATAAATGGGAAGTATGGAGATCTTTTTCAAATGGATAGGGGAACAAGAGACAGAGGGAGCTGAGAGGGAGGCAAGGGAAAGGGAATAGAAAAAATTTGAAGACGAAAATGAAAATAGAGCATTTGCAGATGGAAGGGGACCAAGACTTGGAAGGAAGCCAAGAGTGGTGGCACATACCTGTAATTCCAGCACTTTGGAGGCTGAGGTAGGAAGACTGCTGTAAGTTTGGGGTCAGCCTGGGCTACATACTGAATTCAAGAGCAGCCTGACCTTCATAGGGAGTGTTCTGTTTTTTCTTTTTTATAATAATCTTTTTGGTTTATGTCTTATACTCTGTGTATTATTATCTTTGTACTTCAAAGATAATGATACACAGTATAACAACTATTGTTACTCTCTTATTATTTCATTATAAAATTGTTTTATCTTTCATAAAATAAAAAAACAAAAAAGAGAAGGCGCAAGGAGTAAAGGGAGAACTAGGGGATGAAAAGAAAATTAAGATATGTTATACACATGTACAATTCCCCACAATAAGTAGTCATTATGTTCTGTAAACATGTACTAATAAAAAAATCCAGAAGATCAATTGATCTATGCCCTTGAATTACTTGTTGAAACTATTAAAAAACATTATTCTCCTCTCTCTCCTCTCTCTGTTTTTTCCACTGCACCAAATTTTGTACTTTTTAATAAGTGAAAGAAAAACACTTTTAAAATGTAGTCCTCTAAATTACTTTTCCTCTCAAGTCACTTAGTGTTGTTTTCAGAGGGCCCAGAACCTCAATGTGAAAAACCGTATAATTAGAGGACTAACAGTCAGCCGAGAAAGCCAGTATAATTATCTATCTTGCCCTTTTGGTGTAAGATTATTCTCTGACAGGACTCCGGGCCCATTTAGAATGGACTGATTAAATAAAATTAGATTGGTTAAATTAGAAACCACAGCTATAACTTGAAGAAGTACCCACTCTAATAACGTGCATGGACAGTACTTTAGTCATCTCTTTAGAACCATCATTCCAGAGTCCAAATGATTCTATGCTTTGATTAATAACAGTACTTTTATCTAAAGATCTTTAAGCTCTTTTCCAGCATTATTCTATTAATTTTCACACTTTCTCTGTGAGGCAGTAAGATTTAAGTATGGTTAGTTTAATTTTCCACATGAGAAAACCAAATCACCAAGAAATGAACTTGCCAAAAGCCACATGAACATTACAAGCAAATGAAACAGAGCTCAAAGAGCAGAAGCCCCATTGCACAAGG
>RJWT010034200.1:0-13731 GCA_004365215.1 Cuniculus paca
AGCTTCCACCACTGACCTTTGGGCCTTCTTAGCACAGTTTCGTGAAACAGACTTGCATAAGATATTGTTGTAGGCTGTAGGCCTCCAGCTGGACTCGTGAGGGGCATAGTTATGGGCTCCAGGACCTTAGCTGGTCTCAGGCAGGACATTGCCATGGGGTCCAGACCCTCAGTTGGTTTCTTTGGGTCTTTAGTGTGTAGACAGATTTCCTGCACGCTTTGTATTTGGCTCTTTGGGTGACTATTATAAAATAATTTATATATTATGGGTTCTGTATTAATTTTTTTGATTGCAAATTCTGACTACAACAAGCATTGTGATAAAATCAAGTAGTAAAATACTGATTAAAAGTAAATACACAAGTATTTTTTGTAGGTAGTGAATGAATAAATTTCCTCACTGAATATAGAATATAAATTTTTGTTTTGGTAATTGAACTCACAACCTCAAGCTTGCCAGGCAGGCACTGTGTTGATGAACTATATCCCTGGCCCTAGAATACAAATTAACAGAGGACATTTTGCCACACATGTTCATATACAAATACTTTGAGATTGTTCTTAAATTTTTCTGATAGGACAGGGGAAAATACTTAAGCTATCTACCAAGAGAAAAATAAAATATCCAAGGTTAGTACTGGTTTTCAGAGGAACTTCTTCATCACAATATCATGTATGTATATAAATGAATTATTATGCAAAACAGCAGGTGTGAGACTTGTATAATGGTGTGAAAACTGTTTAGAGAAACATACTTATTTTTAATGAACACTGCGATAGTTTCAACTCAAAAAGTAACTATTTTTAATATATTCAAGAGTTAAAGATAATAATTTATAAATGTAGTTTTTGCTGTTTAATAAGGAAAAAATAATAAAAAAATATATACACAGAGTAACTAGAGAGCCTCAAAGATTCTTATACTTTGTAAGAGTACTTTAAAATACATATTATGCCTTTGTTTGGCTTAATAAGAAAAAATTCTTGCCACATTTTTACCATCCATGAAAATATTAAACATAGAACAATTATAAAGCCTGGGATAAAATTGAAAATTCTCTGTAATCATCCCTTAATTCTATTCCAAAATGAAATGTTGCAGTATTTTGGGGGAAAGGAGTCTTAATTCTTTTATCATTAATTCAGAAGGTAAGTGGGAGAAATTTTTAAATTAAATTTTCTTCTAGTATATTTTTCATCTATCTATAATCTATCATTAATTTATCTATCCATCTTTATCCATCATTTAATTTTCTGGAAAAGTTTTAAATTCTCAGTCACACAGTCTTTTAATAGAGACTTGAACAAGGAGTTGGGCCTGTAGTTTCACGTCCCACAGGATAATTTGTTACAGAGTTCTTGGTGACATTTAAGATACACATTTAATACCTGTTATATATTTCATTTGCTTCTTACAGAATGCTATATTCATGCTGGGTATTAGAAAACATTAGAGACTTGGATTCAGGGTGCCCCAGAACATCTATCCAAGGCTGTATCATAATTCAGTTAAGTACTGCCCATTGTAATATTTTCGATTGTTGTTTAGGTATCAACTTCTTAATGAAGAGGTATAAATGACTACAACTATATGCACTTTGTATGTAAATAGATATAACTGGAGATCATGTTCTTGAGTGAAAGTTTGAACTCACATAGGTGAACCCTAGCATAAAAAACAGAAGGAGTTAGTGTAATCAAAAAAACACAGTAGACATTTTGAAAGTGATAGGGGAGGAAACACCTCGCATGGAAGATGGTAACCACTGTTAATTTATTATTGTAATGTCTTGAACTCCTGTATTGCTTTCACAATTTTGTTAGGTTTGGTTTTTTTCTGTCTTGTTTATTAGATTTTTCTGTGTCTGATGGTATGGGTAGCTATTTTTAATATAATGGGATGTATTATGATAATCATTGTTGGTTTCCTATTATCTTGTTTTGAAGTCTTATAATGCTTTCATTCTTTTGTTTAATTGGTTTTATTCTGTTTTGTTTTTTTTTGTTTGATTTTATTGTGTGTGAAGGGTATGAACAGCTATTTTAAAGAAAATGAGACATTGTGGTAGCCATTGTTGATCTCCTATCATCTTGTTTTGAAGTCCTATAATGCTTTTATTCTTTTGTTTTGATTGGTTTTATTCTGTTGTGTTTTATTTGATTTTATTATGTGTGATAGTATGGATGACTCCTTTGAAGAAAATAAGTCATTATAGTAACAATTGTTCATTTCCTGTTATCTGGTTTTGAAGTCCTGTAATGCTTTCATTCTTTTGTTTTGATTGGTTTTAGTCTATTTTCTATTATTTGATTTCAATATGGGTGAAGGTATGGACAGCTATTTTGAAGAAAACAGGAGACATGGTAGCCATTGTTGATTTCCTATTGTCTTGTCTTGAAGTCTTATAATGCTTTCATTCTTTTTCTTTGATTGGTTTTATACTATTTTGCTTTGTTTGAATTTATTGTGTGTGAAGGCATGGACAACTATTTCAAAGAAAACAAGAGACATTATGGTAACCACTGTTGATTTCCTGTTTTCTTGATTTGAAGTCCTTGCATTGATTGCATTGTTCTGTTCTGATTTGCTTTGTTCTGTTCTGTTTTGTTTTATTCTCTTTGCAATAAAAAAAATTAAAAAAGAAAAACCAAGGACTCAAAAAACTTCAGTGCATTATAAATCTAATAGATACTGATAATAAAGATGTAATTTTTCAGGTGATTATTGTGCTAAAAAATGAATAAATGAAAGAGCCATAAGGAATGCAGACTCAGAAATTTTATGTTGAAGCTAGTTTTAAGTCTAGGAGTAGAAACTATGGAGCTATATATGATCACATAAAGAAGGGAGTTCATATTTGAAATCAACATTTAAATCAATAGACCAGATGAAGCAGATCAGTCTTCCTAGTGTGAATGGTCCTCATCTACTCAGTTGAAGGCTTGAAGATAGCAAAGAGCATGACTTTTACACCTACAAGAAAAATTCTTCCTGAGGAATTTTTAGTTGTAATATGTTTTCTATAGATTTTGAAATTTCTGTTTCTAAAATACCCATATTTTTTACCAGCAAATTTCTATGTTGTTTGTGTCTTTGGAAAACTCTAATATAATTATGGTATAATGAGGAATGGAATGGAGGCATGTGCTTGACTCCAAGATGTGGGGAGGCATAGAAAGATAGAAGATTTAATGTGGCGCCCCTTAGTAAAGTTATTGCCCTTGCTGAGTGTGGAAGGGAAACCTAAGCAGTTTGTTTTCACAATCACAGTTGTGTACAGTTCATGAGGTACTAATTACCCCCCTTTAAGTGCAACTCACATCATTCTGAAGATACACTAGACATGAGGGATTTGCCTGTGGTTAAGCTATTGTAACAGAAATAAGATTTGTCCCAAAAGATTCATGGTAGAAAATACTGACTGGTTGTGGCCACCATGCAGTGATCCAGGTCTTGGGATACTTTATGGGGACATGTAGGATGCCCCTTCAATAACTTTCAGTGATAACTGAAAGAGTTTCTGAAAGAGCTTTTAGTTGACCATAAAACAAGCTCTGTATTTTATAATCATTGATAAGAGCTCAGGGGCATTTGGTTACATAGCCCATTAATCAGTGTACAGAGATCTTTTTAAACCTTTTAAATGTTAACTCCCTTTTAAAAAATTGGGATAAGAAAAACTGTTAGTGATATATTTGTTCAAAAGTATATATTTGATATAGATTTGCAGTTGATATTATTCAGATGTGGTCAATACTCCACTAGAAGAGTCTGTGGTTTAGTGAAAAAAAAAGGAACTCAGATAAGCACAATGTAATATATATATATTTGGAGACATTTTGAGAAATCAGATGAAACCTGGAAAAGAGGACCACTATATTTGAGAAATTGGGAATACTTAATGGAGAGGCCAACTTCTGAGATTAATTGAAAAAGGCTATGATATAGTCAGGGCAGATGAGAAGGAAGTGGGGACAGTGAACACCAAATGACCAGGATGGGGTGTGAAAACTGATCATATGTGTGCACTCACACATATGCCTATCCATGCATGCATGCAGAAATGAGTTTGTGTGTAAGCATGGGTACATTTATGAACATGTGTATGTATGTACATGTGTGTTTGTGTATGTCCTTGTGTATGTGTGTGGTTCTGTGTATGTGTGTGTGTGTGTGGTGTTACTCTAAAGAGTAAGACTGAAAGGGCTGGGGATCTAGCTCAGTGGCCTAAGCGCTTGCCTGGCAAGCACGAGGTCGTGAGTTCAATCCCTGGTGAACCAAAAAAAAAAAAAAAAAGTGATCCTAAGAGTAAGACTGAAGAAATAGGATGTGCCTACAATATAAAAACTGGAAATTTTCAAGAATTGTCAACGTCATACTAGCACATACATGGTTTTAATGGGGACTTAGTATTTGTGTGTGTAAATCTAGAGGGGGAATTGATGCACAAAGATACTTTCCAAAATGAGATACTGAATGGTATGATTTCGAAAATGTAGCTAGCATTTCAAAGTTATAGAGAAATTCACTCACAACAGTTTTTACTCTTAAGGTTTTGAGAGTTCTACAAGTAAAATATAAATTAATAATTTTATGAATACCTAGTAGCATTTTATTGAGATTCTTTCATGTGATAAGCTATAGAAATGTCTTAAGTTCCAAATTTTTAAAAATATTTAATCTGTCCTCAAAAATTAACATATAATGAAATGTGAAAAAGCTCCTCACTTGCTCAAAACAGGGTTCAACAAGATAACAGTTGAATAGATGAACTTCTAATCTTTTTTGCATAGTGATTACAATGAAAGCAGAAATATTTTTGCAATATAATAATAATGAAAATTAAAATGACCTTTTAGTGTTACTAGTGCTACAATTGTGTGATTTCTCCATATTAATGTGAGGGATATGTTGAAAATCTTTTGTTAAAAGTTTTACAGGCAATAAAATATACAGATCAACACAAGAAAATTCCAAATTAACAAGAGTACAATCATGTCCTATATCATTACGTATATTTTTGTTAGGCTTCTTAATAATTATGTAATAAACAGAAACAAGACAATTTCAGTATGAAACTTTTCTTTTTTAAATTTTATTTTAAAGAGAATAGAACAAAACAAAACAAAACAGAATAGAGTCAAACACAACATAGCATTTCAGAACAGAACATTGCAAGCACTGCTTGCAGTATGAAACTTTTCAAACATGTTATTAATGAGTTATATTTAGCAATTATATTTCATATTATTTTATTCAAGACATATGATGAATAACAGCACCATTTTGCCTTTTAGAAATGTTGAAACAATCTTTATGATCTTCTAAATCTTCAAATGTCAAATATATTAAAATGTGATAACAGAAAGAACTCTTGACTAGAAGTCAGATGTTATATGTATATCCATAATTCTGGGTATCCTGGGATGAATTATTATGCTTTCTGAGTTTCCATGGTGTTATTTGTATAATATAAAATCTCTTGAGTTTTTTTTTCAGTTGTTAAATGATTAAATTTTCTTATACATCCAGGATTCAAGGAATTTGTTAGGGTAGTGTTATATAGGTTTAGTACAGATGTATATTTATGATCATGCAATATAGCAATTTGATTTATATAAAGGAGCTAGAAAGTTTGCGAGAATGTTGCTATTAGTAGCAAAGGTTTCATTGGTCATCCATTTTTTGGGGGGAAGCAATAGTTTTTATGTGCAAGGTAGTTTTTAAAGTATTGCAGTCATTATACTGTGTGGTAATTAAGAATTAGGTATCTATGTAATACCAGCAGGAACTTTATCAGCTAATTGGTTTAAATCAAATTAAATGATTGGTTAAAATATAATTTCTAGTCAGATGTGGTGGCACATCCTTGTAATCCCAGCACTAGGGACACTGAAACAGGAGAATCCCCACAAGTTTGAGGACAGCCTGGGCTACATAGGGAGTTCAAGACCATGCTGAACTATGTAGTAAGACCACATCTCAACAACAACAACTATATATATATATATAATTTCTATTGAGATAATATAAATGACTGAATAATGTTTTTGACCATGTGTGTCAGGTTGTTTTAGGTACCATGAGCAAAAGCTCAAAACATACAAAAATCATACAAAACATGCAAAAATCAGCTTCTCTGTTCAGGAAGAACAACCTGTAGTTAGTTATTTGTTCTGGTACAGCTAGGAAGAATCTAGGAACTAAAGAGGGCTTTCAACAACAGGGAGGAGAGAATCTTTTGTAAGGTGAAAACTATGCTGTGGGCCTAGGGAAGGCAAGGATCACTTGTGAATTGCTTGCTCTTTGGAGGGATTAGTGAAAGTGAGGATTAATTAAGGATTAGGTGCTGCTATGAGTTAAAGGCAGTTTAGCAATTGGGTATCCAATTTCTAGGTGGAAATAGCAAAGCATTTTTAAGGTGTTATTAGAAAGAAAGCAATAGTCGCTCAGAGAGGGGGCCATTATGGCATTTTACAGCTGCTGCCTGACCTTGGCAAAAGCCTTTCCTGGAAATCAGCAGCCAGTTTTATCTCTCTGTATCCATCCTCCAAGTGTGATCAACAACAGCCCATGCTTTTTCATTTTCAATCTAGCTGATAATTCAAGGCAAATTTATTTTCTTTCAAAAATATATGTATATGTTATTGAATATGTTAATAAGTTTATGTATGGTGTACAATAAACTACTTTAGAGAAGAAAGATATTGTTTGTAGAAATGTCAGAGATTGCTTGGTTCAAATTAAGGATATATAAACTTGCAGTCGGTAACATGGTTTGTGTGTCAGTTGTAAGACTTAGGTATAACACAATCTAACCAACACAAACTTCTTTATTTACATATCTCAGTGCTGATATTGAGATACAAAATGACAAGAAAATAAAATGAAGCAACATGTACCAAATTTCCTCCACACTCCATAACCTTAACAGGTGTGCAGTAATGACCTCATGAACTCTTTATTTCCTCTCTCTCTCTTTCATTAATTTCTTATGTCATCCTTTCTTGCTTGTATGATACCAGATGGAAACAGATAAGTCAGAATATTGAAGGAATTTGATGGACCAATAGTAGAATCCATATCCAGTGATCAGCACAACACTGATTCAAAATGGTTTATAATATTCACAGCATTTTTAAGACTTTTAGTGCACCTAGATTACAAAAGTTCATACAATCTTGTTTCCAACTGCAACATAAGCCTCGTCATAGGTTTGGTGGAAAATTCCAAGTCCTATCTGCACTGTGTCATCTCTCTACCCCTTTGGCTCTCTGCCTTCTTAGGAATGAGGATCAATGGCCAAAGTGTTGTCTACTGATGTGGGATTACCAAGGTCCAACTCAACAGGAACCATGGACTTATAGCGACCTCCTATCTCTCCTTAAACGCTACTAGAGGGATATTTGATTATCCTCCTGTTCATCAGAGTAGACTTGAATTAGAATCTGGAAGTACAAAATAACAAACACTGTGTGAGGTGTTCTTTGATCAAAAGGACCCACAGGATACAAACTTTAGACAAATCTTCTCTCCCTTTATGGGTCTGCTCTGAGATGTGGAAGGTTAGCAACCTTTTCTCTGAGGTTGTATCTACCTGAGTAATTTACCACCTCAAATTGTTTTTCCTTCTACAGTACTTTCTTGCTTCACTTTCTTTATTTTTTTATCTGATTTTATTCACCTCTTATGTTGGAATGACACTACTTGCTGTTAGGATCTTAACACACAAACCTTGCTTGATTCCTTGTTTTGCAGAGAACAGAGAGGACTAACAAATTCTCTACCATAATTTATTCTAAAAGGACAAACTGTGACCTGTTAATTTGGAGATAATTGTCCAGCTGCCTCAGTTCTTTGCCCATAGTGAATATGAAAATAAAGGCTGTATTACAGAAATAACCTCCCTACCCAAAGATGCAAGCATTTTCTCTGGCTGAGAATATGTACCATTTAAGAAAATATTGCCCATTAGCTACTACTGGCTTCTTGCAAATAACTGGACACAAGCATGTGCATTAACCATGATTTTGATGTTTTAGGATCTGACATGCCATAAGACCCTTGGATACAGTGATAATTATACACATTTGATAATGATCATGGTTCAGATCAGATTGAAGGGCAAGAGTAGATTACATCAATAGGTGGATGGAGGCAACTCCTATATCAAGTGCTTCTGGCCTGAGATGCTCATCCTCAACTCATACTTAACCTCATGAGAGGTTTTCAGCATTAACTGATAGGGCATAAAGGGACTTTTCATCATGTTCACAAAATGTTTATAATTTGTTGCACCGAGATTGAAAGGCTTTTGGGGTTATGGAGTGTGACGGTAGTGGTGACTGTATTATAGCCTTTTTATCATTTTCTCTAAAGAACAGTGGTTCAGAGAAGTTCTCTGGATGGGTAGAGGGTTGAACAGTACATGTGGTTTCTCATTTTATATGTAAGAAAGTAATTTTGAATACATGACGAATCTTGAAGAATGATTAGTCACCTAAGCTGAATAGAATGATCTTTGTTCTGGATGTCAACCTTATTTTGCTCGTCTCCTCTTTCCACTTTCAGTAGTTGCAGAATAGACCAATGCACATGGTATTTCTCTTTGCAGGGATGATGTCTGTGCTTGGCTCTTGAAGAGTGGGTCAATACAGCTTCTACCAATGCTAGGTCTCCAGGATTTTAGCACAGATACCAATAAAAATGTGTCTTATCAAGAAAATGTCTGAAAGCACAACATTTTGTTGGCACTCAGTGATATTTTCAGAAAATTTACAGTTGTAATATTTTATATATTTACATTATTGAAATCTTGTATTGAAATTGGGAAGCAAATGTGTTTTTACACATATTAATTTAGTCTTTTCTACAGAAAAATATTTTATTTTAGGATTCAATTCTGTGAAAGGATTAAAAATTGAGTAATATTTTGCCCCCAAAATGTCAGACTGACCTTGCATTCTTGAAATAACTGTCACTTGGCAATTAATTAATGTGTATTTCATATATATTTGATAAGGAACATTTATACGTTATACACATATTATAATTATGTATTACACATAAAATAGTCAATGTGTGTATAATGTTTATAGATAAATTTAATTTTTACTCAATATTTTACTATTTTTAACCTTTATGGCATGATATTGATTTGAGATTTTTTAATCTTTTATTACTCAGTAATTAATGAGTTGAAACTGTAGGTAGCCTCAAAAAATAAATTTGTTGGAGATGTTCTTTCTGCTTTTTCCAGGAAGATTTCATGTAAGAATGCAATTATCATTCTAGTGAATATATGGTAAAATTAACTTTCTATGCCAATCCTACTGGCTTTTCCAGACTACGCTGAAGGACTTGTACTAATTAAAGCAAAAGAAATAAATTTCTAATGCACCCACAAAAATGAAATTCACTAGATGTAGTTTCTTTCTTTTTCTTGTTATTGATAATAATATATGGAACTTGATGCTTTCCAGTGTTTTAATAGTCCATATTATCTTTTTTGGGGAAGTTACTTGAAGGTTTGTTTATGAAAATATACTCTTTAGCCAGGAATTCCCTAGATATCTTGTTGATCATGTTTAAAAAGCATTTAAAATTTTATTAAAGTATAATTCATTTGCAATCATCTACACAATTTAAAGGGTAGAGATTGATGAGATT
Organism: Cuniculus paca; assembly: GCA_004365215.1. Lineage (NCBI taxonomy): Eukaryota > Metazoa > Chordata > Mammalia > Rodentia > Cuniculidae > Cuniculus > Cuniculus paca. Next base: position 9,670 of record RJWT010034200.1, read on the forward strand.
TCATATTAGCAATCCTCCAGGAATCTAGTCCTATCATTAATAAACATATTATTCCAGAAAGTTTCTCATATTCTCTTTCTTTTATGTCTGCACACCTATTTGTTTTTTTCTAATATTTTTCATTAATAATTTTATTTTATTAATAATCAGTATTTTATTTTCTTCTTGTAAGATCATACTCAATCATTACAAAATATAATCTCTAACTTTGAAAAAGCATAATCCATGAGGTTTGAAATTTTTGCTTATTTTCCATATTTTGTGCTACTCTTACTTTGCAGTCTAAAAATAAATGGAAATGTGCTGACTAGCAGACTTCTTGTTTCCAACCTCAGAGTGTGGTGATATGAAGAACTATCTCCTCTTTCTTTTTGAAAAGGTTGAGATTGACTTTACTGGATATTGAAAGGCTGATTTATACATGTTAACACAAAGAACTAAAGTGACAATTATTGGAAAATTTGTTGATTTTTTCAGTATGTCATAAAGAGGTAATATTATGTTTCTCATGTATTTGAATTTTCCTGCTCAGAATTAAAAGCAACACATTAAGACATTCTGATGCTCTCCTTAGAATTTTCTTCAATTAGAGGTTCCATGTATTAAAGATGTGACTATGAACTCAGGATGCCAAATGAATTGTATGTATTTAGACTAAGAGATTTTAAATTATACAGCTTTCTAATTTTACTATTCGAGGACCTATGATCAAATGATATCTTCCATAGCATCACTGACTGTTACAGCACCCTTGAAATAAAGCAGTATTGCCTTCTGTGCAATCCACTTTCAAGTCATTAGAGTTTTAAAAATCCATCAAAAGCAATTTGAAATTGATATTTTATCAAAAAGCATATGGAGTAAGAAAGTGTGGCACAGACAGGATAAGTAACTAGCATGTAAGACCCCACTGGGCTGAGACAGGAAGCCTTCCAAAGACCAAATCCTTGGAAACACCAATAATTTGCAGTTGATAAAAATGAAGTCTGTAACTGAGATTGAGAGTCAGGATAAATCAGGAAGGAAATGGTGTTGTGGAGATCAAGAGAAGAGAGACCTCAGAAGAGGAAGACATTCAAAGATTTCAAGGAGCATATCTGAGTCAAATAATCTCTGGAACTGTTACATTGTTCTGATTTCCAGCCACCATGAGCTATTGTCTTTGCTTAATCATCCCATTCTGCCATGATGTCTATTCCTTGGAGCCAGTCAGTTATGGGCAGAACTCCCCAAAACTGTGAACCAAATTAAACCTCTCCTCCTATAAGTTATGAATGTTGGTATTGTGTCCCACCATAATAAAGCTTTGTATTTATTGCCTGTTTACTTTGCCTTTCTCAATCAGATTATCACACACACACGCACAATAGCTCAATCTTATAGCTCACTCCTTTGTTAAGATTAAAATAAAATTGCCCTTAAAAACATTGCCTTCTAAAATGACCATTTATTGAGCATTCTGACTAACATATATTATTTGTCTCTTAAAGACATTTTGTCTTCACATGGACATACAATGCACATGCATGCCAACACAAATATGCACATACATGCATGAGTACATACACCTGTACATGCACACTTACATGGGCACACATGTATGCATGTACACACTGACTTCTCTATGCACAACACTGTCATCATTTCATTTCTTTGTGAGCTTTGGTAATGCAGTCTGTTGAATACCACTTACAATGTCCAAACTCTCTGGGAATTTCTACATGTCAGTCTTAAAACTATAACCCAGCATATGATTTTGAGTGAAAGCTGTGTCTTACAGTTTATTATTTGTTTTAGGGTACCAAGTACAGGGATCTGTGCAGAACAGATTCTAAGTTTTTATTGGTCAATTGATACCAACTAGAACTTTCAGAGCTCATGAAGGGATGGATGCATAATTATAGTCCTCAGAAGAAGGTACAGGCATGACTGAGTTTCTGGATAGTTTGCCTACCCAAGGTCTGAGCTCATATTGTTTTTCAATATTCCTATATAATAAAATAAGATACATTCTAGAAATACAAGTTTCAGAGTCCCCCCCCCCTCCCCCCACCCCCAGATTGGAGCTGAATTGGTTTTCACAGTTTTTGGAAAAAAAATTGAAATCTTGTTAGCATTATGAGTCAGTTGTCTATATTTATGGCATGGATTTTATAGAGTGCATATATTTATTTGGCAATAGTACCTGAGGGAATAAGGAAATGAAGACAAATGTCCTAGGTTGCCTCTATGCAATACCTGAGCAACTTATGCATTCTACCAATTCAGAAAAAAAGAGTCATGCAAGCATGCAAGTTAATTGCTTGGAAGTTTGAGTGCAGAAAATCTGAGGGAATGAGTTTTTTTATTTCCCATTATTTTTGCTTAGTGTAGTCATCTTCAAATACTAAGAATATATTGCAATTTTAAATGAGATTCAAAAACTATTTGCCAATATTTGACACTTATACACTTATTTGTGAGGTAAAGATTACATTTTTAGCTCTACAGCAGACTTCCGAATTCATCTTAGGGGGTGAAATTGCATTTGAAAAATTATCTTCTACATTTTGTGTAAATCAAGGTAAGACCCTAAATGTTGATGACACCCCCAACCCCATAAAGTGTCAGAGAAAGGGATGTTTCTTTGCATGATAAAACAAGCAGGATGTATTCATTGTTCTGTTAGAAAGGAAGAAGAAAAAAAGCAACACAGAGAAAGTGAGGATAGATAATGAAGCCAGAAGTAACAGCACTGATGCCACATACCTGAAAGCAGGCAAGAGCGTGAGCCAATGGGTTAATATGAGTTCACAAATGAAGAACATCTGATGTGACTTGACTCCTTATAGGAACAGCGACCACACTGTGGCCACTAAGTCTGCTGGTAAACTCTTCCAACTTGGTCATTTCCTGCTAGTTTGCTCTGTTTAGCAGGAGGCACTGTGGGAATGATCTGGGAAAACATGGAGTGTACCTGTAGAGGTAGGCAACTGAAGCTTTGGGTCTTTAGGGTTTCAGGGCTTGCAGTTTCCACAAGCTGAGAAATAGGAGGCTGGGCAGCAATTATATAAATTGCAAGAGGCAGCCTTAATTTACGTTGGATATTTATGGTAACTTGAAAGACCATAAAATAATAAGGCTATTACCAGCCTTTATGTAAAAGGTGAGTTTATCATCAAGATTTAATCGATTGAGTAAAGGCTTTCTATATAAAGCACATTGGGGTAAGTTTTATGAAGGACACCAACAAGATTAGCATAAACACAGTGAAGAGAAAAGGAAGAGGCAGATGAGATGAGTGAAACAGGAAAGAGTGTTGAGAGAATCTGAGATAGTGACCACTAGGAAAGAGGAATAAGGGATGATTTCTCTGTGGAAGTTGAAAATAGAAGCAGGAACTATGCTTGATTTTGGTGAGAAGGTGTAGAATAAACCAGCAGGAGTCCTCTAGCAGACATACCTAATCAGTGTAATACACACCAATATAAACTAATCATCAATAAATGTGCCATCACTTAAGATCCTTAACACTATCTCTCTGGAACCCTGAGACTGGGCCTCCTCCCAGACCCTCATCTCTACTACTTTCTTCAATTTACATTCCTTTGCAATTCTTTAAATCCTGTCCCTTGAGCTTCCTGCACTGTGAGCTAATCCTCATCAGTGCCTCTGGTTCTCAACCCCAAGTTTTACCTTCTATCTCAGGCTAAGAGAAAGCCAAGAGCATGACTGCTCCAGATGTCAGCTTTATGGGGGTGTTGTTTCCTTTCTGCTTCATCCTCCAGTATCCAGCATGCCATGCAGGTCCACTTTGCTGCCCATGACTGTATCCTGATGTTCCTTTTCTGTTTCTCTTTAAACCTGTGAATTTCATTATATCAACTACAGTCATTTACTTGGGCACTACTTCTCCGTGTAACTACTCCCATTTCTACTCCCAGTATGTCTGCCCATGGACAATGGAGTGTGATCAGGTGTGGTCAAGCTTTGAGCTCTTTCCCAAGGGTGCCTTCTTGATTAGGCAGCACAGGTTCATTCATTTGTGAGTCAGCCCCTCGGGATACTCCAACCTGTTTGTTT
>RJWT010034201.1:0-13741 GCA_004365215.1 Cuniculus paca
GAAATATAGAAAACATAGCTTGAAAATATCAGTAAATTGAATAAATCTCTTAAGTCTTCTACCACTTACAGGTCCCAAAGCACAGAACAGAAATACACTAAAAATAGGAAGCGACAAATTATAGGTCCTCAAGAATTGAGTTTTGCATTATTTTTCAAAGCTAGAAAATGATATGTCAAGAATATTTTTGTGCTTTGAAGTCTTTAACCTGTCTGACTTAGCCTCTAACTGTATCAATTAGTTGTGTGCTAAATTTTTCCCACCAAAAAAAAATGGTAATCTGTTACTGGTAGCCTGAATTTTGGCTAATGAAGGAATTTTTTTAATGTATGATATTGTTTATAAATGTTTTTCCTGTGCAGAAAAAGTGCAGATTAGGGAACACATAAAGAAGGATATCCAGGTACTTGTGGTTTCTAACTGTTATAATAAATGCTTATCTTCTGTAAATATTCCCAAGCAAGATGTCCAAGGTAGAACTACATCATCAGCCTTTATTTATTCACTTGCTTGTTTATATAGTATGGATTTTCAGGGCTCAATAATCATCTAATTTATGCTTTGTCTTACAGATTAGGACACAGAACTAAGGAGGCTTAAATGGCTTGCATTAAGTACATAACAAGTTGGAGAGAACATCAGGACCAAAGTCTAGGTTTCCTGGCTCTCTAGCAAATGCTCCATTCTTCACACAATTTATTTCTTTGTGTGTTTACACTTGATTTAGATATAACACCAAGTCGTTTTTCCCCTATCACAGACCAGAGTAGGAGGAAATAAATGTTAATGAGTTGATGGATACCTGAGGATATACAGTGGACACCCAAAATTCACAGGGATTACATCCCTAGAGCACCCACAAATTGTGAAAAACTGCAGATTTCAGATATGGTCAGAAAAATGCCTATAAATGCCTATTTTTATAGTTTAAACTTTAAATATGCTATGTCTCCCATACTTCTGTAATTTCATTTAATAAAATACTGTATTGATAAAGCCTTTAAAAGTGCTGTGTTTTGGTGGCATCTTAGGGATGATAGGGCTTTAAGAAGAACAAAACTGAGAACACAGGTTGCTACAGCAACCTGTTATGATGCAGGGATGCTGGTGCATCTGCCAGAGATGGGTTACAGGGCAGCAGGAAATCAGCAGCAAGGATAATTGAATAATAACACTGTGAGTTGGCTACTTGAAAACCTCCTGGCTAAAAAACAATTGTGAAGGATATTTGCAGTTTCTGCAAAATTATGGGGGTTTCATGAAGAATTATTAGTTAGGGTCTAAGGAAAAATTCTCAAACGAGGCTGCAAATTCTGGGCCACAAATTTTGAACCGCAATTTCATAGGAGTATACTGTATGTTCTTCTGTAGTTTATAAAGACCCAAAAGAGAAATTTGAGGATGGAAAGAGGAGTTGGAAAATGATAACTTTTTATCTAGTAACTTCAAATATGTAGCATTTCAACTGTTAATATGTCAGGAGTTTCAAAGAGACCAGAGTAACATTATATTGTGGTCCCTGCTCTAGAGCTTGATCTTGATGCTATTTGTCAAGAAATGATAACCTCTCAGCTAAGAAAATTAGGCATTAAAGAATCAATTAGCTCAACATTAAATCGTGAGCTTCTTAATTGTAGGACAGTGTCATGTGTTACATGGAAAGCAGAACTGAGTGACACAAGTGCTGATCCATGAATCTGTGAACAGGTATGTAAAGTCTTGTGAGTAAGTGCAGTTTCCTAATGAGCTGTTCCATAGTACCTATCAAGAAAGTTATCCAAGGCCAAACAGAAAAAAGTTAAAAAACCACTGTTTTTTAAGAAGGGGTATCTTACCAACACTTAAATTTTATGATTCTATTACATGCAAAGTTCTCCTACCTCCTAAGCATCAGACAAGACACTCAACCACATTTCCTAATGACTATAAATACCTTGAGGGGAAATTAAAAGAATTTATTAGCAAAACTGCCCCAATATTGACTTCTACTTAAGTATGGGCCTGATTTTTTAAAAGAATGAAATAGCTATCAAAGCCTATTTTTTTAAACTCATTAATAAGGTATTATAACAACTATGTTTTATTTAATGCTTACCATATTCAGAAAATGTTTACATATCTCAACCTAGTAAACAATTGTATTTTCCTTTATGTGTAAACCCTGAACTGTCAGGAATAAATTCAGTAGAAGCCTAATTTAGTGACAGTGGTCCTTAGGAGCTTATGGTCTCTCAGGGAAGATAATACACACACAGGTTGTGTAATAGTAGGAGGAATATAATACCAAATGCCTAATTAATATTTCTATAAAGCATCAATAATGCCTCATAAAAACCTTACTTAAAATTTTAAGCAAAGAAGGCCCTTGGATGCTTTTTAACTAGTTGAACCCAATAACGTACGAAACTTGTTAAAAGTTATTTGCCTAAAAATGAAAAAAAAAAAAAAACAAAAAATATTATTGTGGAAAGAATTAAATAACCTAAGCCTGAAAACAAACTTAGACAAAAATCTGTATTTGGAAGTGTTTGTCATTTTTGGATGTCCTGAAGGGGCTTGGTATCATTGAGAGATCCTAATGCTTACAGACTCTTATGCATATAGCTCAAAATCCTCAAGAATATTTTCAAGAAGGATCAGAAAGAAGCAGAGAAAGATGTCAACTGACCTACATTGCTCAGCCATCCATGGACTCAGAGGTCTCTGCAACCAAGATGCAAAAAGGTCTGGCTAATGCTGGAGGCAGCGGCAGACCATGGCATCATTCACATGGTGCTGTTTTTACAGACATGCAGAATGCAAGAGTTGGGACAGGGCCCAGGGTCAGTATGTCATCCACTCAGATTTTAGAAGAAGACCTGGAAGGCCTGGAAGGCCAGGCTGTGTGCCCCAGACCAGGCAGTGAGTGTTGCTGTGAAAGTGAAGCCGAGAGTGCAGCAGAGACCCTAGATTGTTGGAGAAGCCAGGAACGTGGAACACCTGAGGAAAGGAAAGCAGCAGACAGTGCATGGGCCCAGCCCAAGAGAAAGGTCCTGTGGGGTGTGGCAGACAGAATCACAGAGACAGAACTGCCTGAACTAATTGGATTTCACATCTCATAGCCACAACTTGCCCTGCGTACTGGATACGGAACTACAAGATTTAATGTTTGCCCTGTTGAGCTTCAATCTTGCTTTGGCTTAATTCTTTTCTATGCCCTGTTCCTCCATTTTCGAGTGGGAATCTTTACCCTGTACCATTGTATGTTGGAAACGTTTTGCTTTTTTGTTTTTATTTTCACATGGTCTCACAGCTAAGCATTTGCTTTAAGTCTCAGAGGATACTTTGGATTTGGACTCTTGAGCAATGCTGGAACTGTTAAGATTTTGGCAAGTCTTAGAGACGAACCAAATCTCATTTTTAATGAGATGAGCACATGCCTTTTGAGGGCCAGGGGTGGAATGCTGTTTTATATATAGATGTTCCCCAAGACCTCATGTACTCAGTGTCAGGGGTTATTGGAAGTAATTGGATTATGGGAGAGCTACAGCTGACTAGCTGTTAGGAGGTGGGCCCTGGATAGAGGTTGGCAACTAGGGGTGGACCTGGAAGGGCATATTTCCCTCCCTGACCCCTCCTTTCACTTGCTGCTTTCTTCACACCATGAGATAAGCAGCTTTCATCTCCTCAGGCCCTTCCACCATGCCACCAACCATACAAGGACTAAAGCTTCTAAAATTGCAAGCCAATAAACCTCTCTTCCTTTAAATTGCAGGTGTCAGGTATTTTGTTCCATCAATGATAAAATCAACTAAGACAAATGTATGTTCTAATTTCAAATATCTGTTATTTGAACAATTAACATCTGGTTCCCTGGGTTTTGAAGACTTATTAGTCTTCACTAACCCCTAATTACGATACAGTCCTTCTATAAGTGTTCATTAGTTGAGCTCATTATCAGATCCTTTCCTGGTGTGGCAACTAATGAAAGTTAAACACTATGGAAATGAAGAGACTTGCACTACAAAGAAAGTTGATAGACTAATTGAAAACATCCTTATTAATCTTTTTTTCTAGTGTCTGGTTTTGAACAAAAGTGAAAATTCTCATTCCTCAAATGTTTTTCCAAGCCCACATTCAAATAAAATTCTTACTGAAATTAAAATCTGATGATATAAAAGGATCAAAATGAAGTTGTACAGAGCTGACGGTTGTTTCCTAGACCTCAGATAATTCTTTTAAAATTCTATCATTCTTCCAATTCTATATAGTGAGAAAGTATATATACTTTCTATATAGTATATATACTTTCTATATAGTGAGAAACACACAGGTTTGGCTAGTCAGGTATAAAACCACATAAGTAAGTATCATGCCAGTATTCTTAGAATAAGAATTTTCCAACTGTGATTTTTGACCTTGAATTAAAAATGATAGTGAAAATGTGTAGAGTAAGAAGAATATTGGGAGACTGACAAACAACAGCTTGATGATAGATATGACAGATATTGGTATTCAGAGATAAGATAACAGGAAATTGGGTAATTGGAAATTTCTTCAAACTACCATAAATTAAGTGCCTAACACATACATAGCACTATTATAGTTATAATTAAATATTTATAAATTGGTTCAAATTTTAGTAAGGAAACTTGTTATGAAAAGGAACACTCAGTGTGCCTTTTTGAAAAGTAAGGAATCAATTTGTAAGGTGAATAGTTACCACCTACTTTGTAGGATTTGGGTGTCCAGTGTAAGTTTGTAGGATTAGGGTGTCCAATGTTAATTTTTTTTTTTACCAGGAATCGAACTCATGACCTCGTGCTTGCCAGGCAGGTGCTGAGCTGCTGAGCTATATCCCCGGCCCTGATGTTCTTTTTATTCTTTGTTGTATAGGCTCTGGGAGCTACCTATTGTGAAAGAAGAGCCACATTGTGTGTATTAGCCAGGCACTATCTCAGAGAACAAAGGAATTAAAGGCTCTATGTGCCCAGTATGTGCAGAGACCTGTTAGGTATTGATACGAAATCTTCTTTGCCCTTAAATTCAGCTTTACAGACAAGCAACCAATTACTACAATTTACCTTGGTAAAAATAAGAATATAGTAGAGGCATGCACGGTCACTGGGAGGATGAAAGAGATAAATCCCACTTCTTCCACTTGAGACAAGAGAAGTAAGTGCAGTCCTCTGAAAGGTTTTCTACAGAAAAGGGTCACTTGAAAAACAAATGTGTATGGATAAAAAGTAGGTAATAAGGCTAGAGGCTGACCAGTGGGACATCATTAGAGGTGCTAAATTTATATGTTATCTAGTTAGCACAATCTGTGAAATAGATATTATCATCCTCATTTTATATAGAAGAAAACAAAAAGACAGAGGTTAACTTGTTCAAGGTCATATGACTCGTAAGAGACAAAGACCATACACGTCCAATTCTCTTAGTGTTATTCAATATCTCTTAAATTGCCCTTTCAACAATATACTTTTTCCACCATAATTCAACCACTGTATTTTCTTTTGACATTTTTTCCCTTTTTATCTGATACACAGTTAGATCAAAATCTATTCCTTTACTGTATTTCCCACTCAAAGTAATAGAAACTGGCAGTGAAGAATATGTGTAGTCCCAAGATTGAACAGAAGTTACTTGGAAGACAAATATCTTGAAATGCTACCAAGAAAGCATAACAAATATATGAAAGCGCAAGAATGTCTCTGAAATTTTGATTCACAAACAATGCATATTAGTATACACAAAGGATAGCAGGGTAAGTACTATCGCTTCAGGACATAAGATATTTCAAATCTGAAGATGAATCTGAATAACCGACTCCACACTAAGAAAAGGATAGTTTGTGTTTCAAGACTCTGACAAATGGCAGAAATCTAAGAAATCTTCCTCTAAAAGCAGATCCTGCACAGAGATGTTATCAGGTGTGCGGGCTCTTTCTTTCCCAACCGACTGCCCTTGATTTGGTTCTTTGTACAAAATATCTTCACCAGATCCTAGATTTTCTCTCCCAAGACTGAATAAATTATCCTAAGTGAATGACAGACAGGCTGATATCAGACAGAGGAGGATTGATGTGGGAAAACAGAAAGGTTTTTCTTGGTGTCTTGTTTAATTTGTTTGTTTGTTTGCTTGCTTGCTTGTCTGTGCTATTGGGAATTAAAACCAGACACAGGTAAATCCTCTACCGCTGAACTACATCCTCAGCCCTATAAATTTAACTATAATGAAACTAGAATATTTTCTTCAAGTGACAATGCAATGTGTCCTTATATTTTTGTGTTTGAGAAATCAGACGCTAAATCAGACTTCAGAAGAGGACGGTAGTTTATATGTGATATCATCAGTACTTGCAGCCATGTGTGCAAGTCTGATTGGCTGACTCCAAGGAAGGAGCAGCCTGGTAGAAGAGTATGATGGAAGAAAGCTACTCACCTTATGGCAGCTGGACGCAGAGAGAAAAGGGAAGAGCTGAGACAAGCAACACACCCTTCCAGATTATGTCCCCACTGATCCTCCAACCAGGCCTTACCTACAAACATGAGGTTTCTGGGGGACATTTTGGATCTAAACCATAACACTACCTTATTGGAAGTCCATCTATCACTGCCCTGCTGGAAGCATTCATCTCTCAGGAGTTGAGATCTAGACAAAGAAAGTGCATTCTTCATCTATGTTTTAAATACACTTCAAATAACATTAGATTCACTGTTCTGAGGTAAGGAGGCAAACATCACAATCTTACTCTGTTCTTATGACTTTATTGTTTCATATCTAACTCAAAAAAGCACCATTACAGACTATTTGGAAAAGAGACCACAAAAATCATACCTGAATATGGTATATGTTGCCTGAAAAATCCAAAAATAACCCTTTTCCCAGCAGATTGGGACTCTTTATAATTAGGAGGAAATATAAGATGCAGCAACTTGACTTTCATTTTATAATAATGTCCATGTCTTCCAAACTTTCACCAAAATTTCATGAGTTTATCCCTCATAATTTAGCACACATGAGTTTTGTTAAAGCATCTATTTACTACTTACTGTTCATTAGATCCAATCAATGCAGTGGGCCAGCAATACATTCATTATGTGACTAAAAGTTCTTTACACACTATATTATGACAAAGAGCAGAAGTCTGATTAAACCTAGCAGTAGAACTGCAAAGATAGTCTCCTACCCCATTAAAGCAAAAGCAAATGACTTTTGATCATCGCTGTTGGTTGCTAAGGGGAAAAACATGTTTCTAAGATCAATAACAGCATAAAAGATGGCAATAATTATTCCGATTTACTCAAAGAATAGATCTCTGAGGAGTTGGCTATCCGGTTCACATCTAACAAAGCACTTGCAACTGAAGTTACTAGCATATAAAGACAACAATAATTCACATTCTTCAAGATCCACCCAACTTTTGCACTAACCAAGGCAAATTAGTAATCATCACAGCCATGTAATTCAAATATTTCACAGGAAAGAGGCAAAGCTGCTTTGGTTTGTAGCTATGAGAAGTGTAGCACTTACATTGTCTTTTTCCATATAATAGTCTTCATGTGTGAACGTTCCAATATGGAGATTCTGCCCATTTTCAAGTACCTCTGTTTCAATTTAAGTATTCATAAGATGGAGAAAAACAGTTATAGGCTAGGTCTGCTGACCACTGGACCTATGATGAAAGACTCACCCATTCGACTTATATGACCTCTTCCCCCTACTCTGACCAGAAAACCTTAATAGCATTGTAAAGCCTGAAGTGTTAAAGTTTGTTCAGTCATTTCAGGGATCACCTTAGTAAAAGGGCATGGGTCCCTTTAGAAAAGACTTAGAGGAAGACTTAAACTATATATCTGTGGCAGTAGGTCTTTTCTCAAGGGAATATGGTCTCTCTTTCAGTCAAAGGACTTCAGCTTTAGTCTTTGAGTTGGCATAGATGTGAGAAATAAGCACGAGATCATGACTTTCTACTGTAAAACTGAAGACATATTTTGGATCACCAGATTCTGCTCACCTGACCAAGAGACTCTACTTGTTCAAATCTAGTAACAGTGTAATAAGCTGCCCATTTGTTTTATTCCTAAAAACATAGCATTCAATAAACTAACAACCAGATCCTTATCAACCAAAACACTGTGACTGTCACTCCTCCCTTACTGCCTGTTACTGTGATTGTACCCGCTGGGGCTCTGACAATTCCTAAGTTTCAGCCTCTACTATTCTGGGATGACATCATCTCAATAAAATCAGAGAACCTAATCTAATGGTTCCATGTCTAATTGTAACCCACAGCCTAGAAAGAATAATATATATAATCTTAAAAGGATGCTCATGCTCCCATCACTAATGTACCTATCAGTTTATTAATGAAGGGAACATTCTCTGGGCTGTCCTACAAAATATGGTCAAAGTGAGAAAGTATGCATACAAGAAATCTTATATCCCTAAGTCTTTACTCCTCTTATTCACATTATGGTAAACCTCTTATTCCACATTATAAATTCAAGCTTGAGTAACCACCCAACTAAACTGTTAGTCATTTCTTTTTGTCATTGTTGTTATTTTATTTTATTTTTTAATTTTGTTTTGATCATTTTTTTTTCCGGCACCAGGGTTCAAACTCATGAACTTGTGCTTGCCAGGAAGGAGCTTAGACCACTGAGCTAAATCCCCAACCCTTGTCTTTTTGAGACAGAGTGTCACTGTGTCATTCAGGCTGGCCTTGAGTTCACTTTGTTGCTCAGGCTGGTCTCAAACTTGCAACGATCCTCCTGCCTCAGCCTCCCACGTGCTGGGATTACAGGTGTGTGCCATCGGGCCCGGCTTGATCTATTTTCTAACTTGACAAAATCATTCTGAAGTTTCTCTATAAGGCTAAATACACATACACAAACAATGCATAGGTGTTTGGAAGTAAGAGAAATGAGTTACATAAGCCCAACTAGATACTGAGCCACATATTTTTTAAAATTTTAGGTGAAAGATAATAACTGCACAGATAACAATGCAATGTGATATTTTAGTGCTATATTTTAAAGCTGTAATAGCTAAAATACAATATTGATACAGAAAAGAAACATAATTTAAACAAAAACCTAGAGAAATACATTTTATATGTTTCTATCTGCAATAATTATATGTTAAATCCAGGGGGTCAGGTAATAGCACTTGTATTGACAAATTCAGTCTAACCAAACAAGACACTCTGCTCTCCTTGGACTAACATTTTTAGAATCCTTTTTCCTTTCAATACAAATTAGCAAGATCTCATGTATGTGTATAAACTCAGAGCAAGAAGGAATGAACTTGGAAGCAATGAGAGATATTTAGGATTTTTAACTGTGATTCTAAGAGGAGTCACAGTCCAGAAATATCAGAATTGCCCAAGAAATTATTAAAATGCTATTTTTGGGGCCCCTTTTTGGCATACCTGCCTTGATTTAACGTAGAGAAAGAGATTCAAGGGTTTATGGAGTTAAAGTGAATTTGACATTGAAGACTCACTCATCCACACTGGGGCTTCACAAACACATCGTGCACCACTACTGTGAGAAGTAAATTTGTGAGGAAAGACCCAGCAACCTCTAAGAGCTTCAGGATCACTAGTCTATGTAGCCCAGATCTGAAGTTGGGAACTGGTGTCACTGAAATGGGAAACCGAAATGCAGTGGGAGTAATTATACGCTCATTGGCAGTGGCCAAGTGGCAGCACTCAACTGCCAAATGCAAGGTAGGTACGGTTACTGTAAAGGACAGCAAGGTCAAAGCAGCGGTAAGAATAGTCTTCTTCAGGCAGACTCAGGGTGCTGGCTGATGAATCATCAAGTTCCTAAAAGTGAGGCAAATACGCCGCCTGCTAAATTGTGACATAATATGTATAAGCAAAAAAGTTTGCAGTCCAGTAAACAAATACCTTAACTTGAACCATAAACAGAGTTATAACCCCTAAATCAATTCCTAGTTTTGAGCCCATGTACAAAACAAGAATTCTATGAATAAAAGTGAGACAAGAGTGTTGCCACATTGGGATTCTAGGAATCTGAAATTCCACTTACCAATACAAACCTGATAGCAGCAGAAATTAATACTGATTCCCAATATGACATTATTCTCTGGATGGATCAGTCAGCTACCTGATGGCAATTATAATCACATTACACCACTTACATCAGAGAAAGGGAGGTATCTGTCCTTAAGGGAATACGCATTTACTCTGGAAATGAATTTGTTTTCTTTACATGCAATATTTCCCCCAGCACTAACATCTGTGGACTTCCAGGATTCCACATACACCAACATTATATTCTACACAGAATTGCTTCTAACTGGGAAATTCATCTAAGGAAAAAGCAGTATGGCAATGGATCCATCCTCATGAAATTCATCAATCTATTTCCTCACTATCTGAATTCACTAGTCCTACTATGTTCCCCACAATTCTGAAGCAATTGTTCTGACAGCTGTTGAAATGGTCTCTTGAACATTCATAGTGCCAATACCACTTACAGTGGTAGTATGTTGCAAAATTGTGGTCAGGTTCTCCAAAACCTGTAAATCAGCTTTCAATATATGTTGCTATTTCTCCTATAGGCAGGATTCACAGGTCTAAGAATCAAGGAATAGAAGTAGAATGGTACACTCCTTATTACCCCTATTGACGCAGTAGAAAAATTTCCCTCAATCTTATACTCTGCAAGTCTAGATGTCTTTTAAGGGAAGAATCCTTCCAGAAGAATACACAGAAATGATTCCTTTGAACTATAAGTTAAGGTTACCCACCTAGGCACTTTGAACTCCTCATACAGGCCAGAAGTGAATTACTGCACTGGCTGGAGTAATTGATTCTGACTACCAAAAGGAAATTGAACTGCTTATTCAACATGCTTCTTTGTGATTAAGGTCCATGAAAATGATCATCAGCCAATCTAAATAGCACCACTAAAGACCCAGACCCCTTAGGAATAAAGGTTTCGGTCACTTCACCAAGCAAGGAACCATGACTAGCTGAAGTACTTGCTGAAAGTAAAAGGAATAATAGGAAATAGGGGGATAGATCTTTCTCAATTTGGAAGGGGCGTCAAGAGATGGAGGGAAGGGAAAGTGAGGGAAAGAGAAGGAGAGGGAAAGGGGATGAAAAAAGGAAGTAAGATGTGTTATGTATATGTACCAGCTCCACAAGGAATGTAATCATTATGCACAGTAAACCTGTACTAAAGTGAAAGAGAGAGAGAAAACAAAACTGATAGTAGAAGAAGGTAGTTATAAATACCAGTTACAACCACATGCCCAGTTTAGAAACAAGGATAATAATTATCATGAGTGTTCTTTATTTTGTTAAGAATATTGTGTGCTTATATGTAGAGATAATCTCTTCTCTTTCTCCTCTTCTCTCTTCACCTTCTCTCCTTCTTCTCCTTCTGCTTCTTTTCTCTTTCTCTCCCTCTCTCATTTTAGAACTCACACCCATAGACTTGTACGTATTAGGCAATTTTTCTGTCACAAGGCAAAACCTCAGCCTTCCTCTTTCTATAATTCTCTTGTCATGTAACATGAGATGTATTAACTTCTTATTATACTATATAAGTATTATTAACTTTTACATCATAATGTTTAAGTTATAGGACATCAAAGAAAAAACATCACTCAAGGTCATTATCTCCTCTTCTGGGGAAAAAAGTTAGTGTACTTTTGATTGTATACAACATGGTTGCATCATACCAGATGGAATGACCCTGACTTTGCCTTTACTTTGAGATTAAGTATGTTTTTCTAAAAAAGTGTATAGGTGCCAAGTTAAGAAGAATGGACTTGTGATGACTAAATTTATGTGTCAACTTCACTGCATCACAGGGCTCCCAGATAATTTGTGATGCATTATTCTGGGTGTATCCATCAGAGTGTTTCTGTAGAAGATTAACATTCAAACTTGTTGACTGAATGAATTAAATTCTCCTTCCCAGTATGAGTGGGTGCCAGCCAATCCATAACCTTGCATTCAGACTCAAGCTGGAACTTTACACTATTGGCTCTGTTGTTTCTAAGTCTTCATACTTGGACTAAAGCTACACCATCAGCTTTCCTGGGTCTCTTGCTTGCTAACTGTCTTGGTTACTTTTCTCTCATTGCTGGGACAAAACACCTGACACCCAAAGTCAAGCAAGGAAAGGTTTATTTAGCTTACAGTTTCTGGAGATTTCAGTCCATAATCAGCTAGCTCCAAGGCACGATGGCATGGCACAGGGGCAACACTTCAAGGCAGCAGCCAGAGCAAAAAGGGGGAAGTGCAAGCCTCTTCTCACCCTTATATTGTACACAGGTTGCCCCCCACTACAGGGCAGGTGTATCACTCACAAAATGTCCTTGCCTTCCTTTGTACAGGCTGAGGATATTTACAAAGTAAGAACCCTGGCTCCCTGCTGAGTCTCTCAGTTAAACTTCTAAACTTCTCAAGTTGACACAATGTAACAGTCATAATTAACTTTTCAGCCTTCTTACCAAGTAAACTAATTCCTTGTATTCACTCATTCTATCTCTCTCCCTCACTGTCTCTCTCTCCAGTTTTATTACTCTGAATAACCCACACCAATATACATGGTTTTATCTCAAAAAATTCAAACATTGACTTACTGCATAGCATAATTTCATTCAATCAAGTTTATTATATAATATAATATCCTATCCATTAATAACAATTACTGAATGTCCATATTGCAAGTTTCTTAATTCATTCATAAAATGACATTGACCTTTATTTAAAAAAAACAAACCAGCATAAAATATTAGTCCATCTCAAACAACTTTTAACTGTCCCTTAATTTTAGTCATTTTTCCATATTACTGTTTGTGTCCTTTCTTCAGAGATACAGAAGTTGGTCAGATGGGGACAGAGACAGAAAACAATAGCCACAATTTTATCTGCCTGCTGCCATAATCTCTTCACCTACAGATACCTACAATTTTCTGGTGTGACCAGAAGTAAAAAACCTAAAGCATGTTATTTTCTACCCATCGCCATGCCCTTTGCTTGTGCAGTTCTCCCTTGCCAAATTCTGTCTTCATACAGTCTATGCTGTAGCCTACAGATTAGAGACAAAAAATAAAGTTCTCTAAGGGAGTGACACTTGATACAATCTTTCCTCTTCTGTATTGTGTTCCAACCACCTCTGATAAAAATTGACTTGTTTCTGCTCTGGATATCTTCAACTGAAACAATTCTCTAGATGCAAAATCTAAAAACAAAAATTAGACCAAAAAGCACAAATTGAATGTTCAAATGAAATGAGAAAAAAAAAAAACAGGCCATAGGAAAAAATTTTAAGAATGTTAAGATTAACTTCAAATAAGCATTAATAAACTTGGATTTTGTAATTTTTGTGTATGAACAGAAGGAAGAGCTGTGGGACAAAATCTTACTTTGGCAAGATCGCCAATCCAGAATCCCTTTTAGTCACACACTTTTCTGCAGCCCCTTCACACTGCCTCAGTATCTCCCGGCAAATCTCAACCTCCTAGTGAAGCAACTCATCAAATAGACTCCCCTGTGTAGAGGCCGAAGGAGGTGGGAGTCACTGGTTTCCACCGGCAAGTAATAGTAGTCTCAATGTGATTGCTGTTTCATTATAAGGTTGTGCATCACACAGTAAGTTGACCACTCAGAACTAACAATGCTCTTTTATATGCCCAGCAGTGACTACCAAAATCTCCAACCCCAATCTTGAGAGCCCAGAGAAGGACCTATCTGGACTTAATTGTA
>RJWT010034202.1:0-13721 GCA_004365215.1 Cuniculus paca
GTTTAAACTTTTTTCAATATGAATGACCACAGAAGGGATGTGATCTATCAGATTTTTTTAGAAATGTCGCAGGCTGAGCTATACAGACTAGATGGTAACTGTGTGGATCTGGAGGTCTATAGATGTGGTGTCCTTTATTTGGGATCTAACTTTACCTCCTTACACCTCGCCACTTATATTATTGTACAGCTGGGATGCTTAATGGTGCTAGTTAGTGGGAAATTGAGTTTCTCTTCTACAAGGGATGCATGAAAGATTATATTCAGAATTTAGAGCATAATTAGATTATTTTACAACACTCCAATATCTGATAGTCTTGTTCAATATAAAATTGTGGTGATCCAATACAAAGAAGTCCAGCAAAAGCATAACCCATGGGAATAAGTACTTGTATCTCCCTATCAGCTAAAGAATCCATCTGATGCTCTACCAGAAGATAAAGGGAACTTGAAATGGGTGTGGGAATAAGACAGCCATGGTTGCCAGTTTTAAGGTAATAAACAGTTTTAAGGAGAAACAGGGATGGTACGGCTAAGCCAAATATTACTTTATCATTTCTTTCACTGCTTTCCACTATATGAGGAGATGCTAGCTAACACGAGTTTGTAAGTGGAAACATGACTGAATAGACATCAACCAGAATAAAGTGGTTATGTCATTCACACAAAATTTTCCCTTAAATTAAAAGAGAAAAATGCAGATAGGAGGTGAGAATGGATGAACTGTTTTGGGGGCTTTGGATATTTTCCTCCCTGTACACTCTCCACTTTTGAACTGAGTCTGACTTGAAATCTGATCACATTGAACCATCTTGCCTTCTCAATGCCTATTGGATTTAGCCAATGAAATATCCCAGCAGGAGGTGAGAAAGAGTGAGAGGGAGATGGGGTTATTTATTCCCCCAACTCCTTCCCAACAGGTTCATCCTCCTAACAAATCTTCTGAACCCAGCAGTTAGAGAAATTCTCTCTCTCATTATCCGGTCAGAGGTGGTGTTAGTAGTGATGCACCACTCCTACAAGATTTGGGAACGCATTACCTCCTGTGGGATTACCCTACATCAGACCATATCTTTGAAAATAGTCCTTTAGTTAAAATTCTGTCGACCTTCCCAGTTGTGGTTGTCAGCTGTCCCAGCCAGAATCCTGATGACCCATGAAACTTGGAGTTAACCTAGATGTAAAATTTTTAAAAATAGTTCTAACAGAATTGAGGGTTCCAGTGACTACTGTCTGACTGCTTGGGCCTTAGAGAATTATCCTAGTGACATAATTTGGGCATGGGTTCTTTACTTCCTTTAACTTGTTTAGTTTTCTGCTTAATTTTGCCAGAGTAGAACCAAAGAATTCTTTCAAAACAGTTTAAGTTTGGCACCCACAGGAAGTCAAACTCCACTAGCCTAGGAGAAATAAATTCTAAAAAGCTTCTCTAAGGTCCTGAACCTCATATCCAAAGGGCCCACTGTTCTCCCAAGTAAGTTATAAGTTTGTGAAATTGCCATTGCTGTTGGGGCTTCCCATTCATTTGTTCCTTCCTTCCTTTCTTCCTCCCTCCTTCCCTTCTTTCCTTCCTTCCATCTTTCATCCACAGCCTTTTAACATCTTTTAAAAAAATCTTAAAACAGGGTCTTGCTAAGTCACCAAGTTGCCCAGGCTGGGCTTGAACTTGCAATCCTCCTCACTTCTTGGCAGGATATCTTTGGGATTCCCTGAAGATACTCAATGCCCTTACACTGTTCTTCACCAACCACTCTGTATTAAAAACAGCTTCCAAACAAGGCTCTGGTTTTTTGACACTAGATGACTGAAAGGCTTTGATATATTATTTCACCTAGGTAACAAAAGGTTTTGTTTTAAGCAGGGTTTTCTCAAAACCAGCATGATCGATATTCTGAGCTAAATATTGTAGACTTTTCTGTTCATTAAGGATGCTAAGCTGACCCTCTGGCCTCAGCCCACTAGATGTCAGTAGCATCCTTCTCCCAGTTTGCAAACTGTGCATATCTCGAATCCTTGTTAAATATCCCCTATGGTCCAGATCACTCCAAATTGAGAATGCCGGTTAAAAAGATTAAGTTCCACATGTGTAACCTTTGGTCAGCGTCAAAACAAAAGAAAATATGTGTAATAGGGCAGTGACATGGAAGTCCTTAAAATACAGACTTTGAACACTTGGTAAAGGGCCACCTGATTTTCTTTGTATGCCCAGATTGCTTTCTCTTCAAATAAATCTGCACCTGGCCACATCATTCTTGAATGTTTCCTACCTAGTAATGCAATCATGGTGAGAACACTGGACTTATGTGCAAAGTAAATCTTCCCCCAAACAAAGGAGGCCTGGAGATTTATTCAGGAAACCTATACATATTCATGTATGGGCTGTGATTTTGAAGAATATACCATGTATTTAAATTTTTACAAGTTTACTATAGTAAAAGGTGTTGCCGTTAATCTCCCTCAGAATACTCTTCCTCACTTTGAACTCACTTATCCATCATTCTTGCCTTTTCTGAAGTGCGTTGTCTTGGTCTTTTGTCGTTGTATAATAGCTGCCTTCATGTACTGAATTGAACATTTAAAATTTCCATGATCATTTAGGTTTCAGGGAAGAGGGAGACCTCCCTCAGTGCCTAATCTGGTGAATAAAGTAGGTGAAGACACACTGTAACGTTTTGAGGAGCCTGCCTTTCCACTGGATGGTACTCATCAACAGCATTCACCTTTTTCTTTATCACCATAAAGACACACAAGAGGATTTCCAGAAGTGCTTCAGAAAATGGCAAGACCTATGGGAAAATTGCACATGATGGAATATTTTGAGAAGAGTAATGGAAATGCATTTTTTTACTGTAATAATTTTAATATCACCTCTTGTAAGAAAGTGGGTAGAAGATCCCATTTTTGGGCATGTGCAATTTAAAGTGCGCATTTCCGAGCAAGCTTGAATTAAGGTCATAAACCACATTTAAAAAGAAAAGATGATGGACATGAATTCTTGTGGGCATGCTCAGTTTAAAAGTGTAAGGAGCCAACTTTATCCTAGGTTACCTAAAAGAATGCATCAGAATGACTGCATGAATTTGCCTGTTCTTAGAAGTTTCGTCAGAGAGTTTTAGCAGAAACAAAACTTTAAAGGTCTTCTAATAGTGTTTCAGCAGCTTTCTTCCCTCCAAGGGTGGGTTAAGGTGCCTGCCTTGCTTGGTAGCTAATATAATAAATGAAATAAATATTCATTAACTAGGGCTAGGGAGACAGTTCAGTAGTAGACTGTTGCTAGCAAGTGTGAGGCCCTGGATAAGATCCATAGCATCTAAAAATTACTGTATCAGATCCTGCCTTTCATCTACCACTGAGCTACATTCCCAGCCCTAATATTAGTTCTTAATTTCAAGGATGAAATCCTATTCAAAGAGGTTTTAAAAAATTATTTTATTAAATTTTGAGACATTCTGGCCTCAAATTACCAATTCTTTTACCTCAGCCTCCCAAGTAGCTGAGATTCCAGATGTATACATCTACATCTGGCTCAAGGCAGTTTAAAAAAAAGAAAATGTCACAAACAAATCCCAAGAGCTTTGATGGTACCATTTTGGTATCCCTATCTAATTCCTTTCATGAGCTAGTTTCATTTTTAGAAAAATTCTATGTGGCAAGAAAAGCTACTGGTAATTATTCTAAGTCTATAGCATCTTTACATTTTAATAATTCAAGATCTCAGAGTGAGGCAGGAAAATAGAGCACAGCTAGACATTAGGGAGTGATCTGTCAATCAAGGAGTGCTGGTCAAGAAGCAGGACAATAGGGCATGACCTGTCAGTCATGGAGAGCTGTCAAATCACAGTACAAAACAACTTCGCACTGCCAAGATCTGACATCAGAAGAAAGAGAAAAATTCGCTGCTGTTGACCTCCTTGTCACTGTCTTCTCACTCTTCCAGAGTGACTCACTCACTCTGCATGCAGGCCTTATTTTCTCTTATCTTCGCTACTCTTCTTTTTCTCTTTTCTTTGTCACCTCTACTTTTCCTTCTTTTATCTTCAATAAATGAAATGTGCATTTATTGTTGTCTCTATTAGATTCTTTGAAGGGCGAGGGAAGAGCATGGAACCACTGAACCTCACAGTGTCAGTCAACTAGAGAATGAGAAAGTATCTTTTCCAGTGATTCAGCAGGAAAGTCCTTGACCCAGTCACTGTGACCAGGGGAAAGGCAAAGAAGACTGGTCACATCTTGATCATGAGCTCACATCTTTGGTTAGGGGAGTCTGAGTCACCCCCAACAAAGTAATACATAGCAGGTAGTTTTCCAAAGGAAAGTGGGCAAAATTGAATGTGATTTTCTTTCAACCATGCATGCAATTCACTATTATACTCTTTTTGTAAACTTGCACAATTCCTACATTTTAAAAAAGGTACATTGACAATATACTATCAAGTCTTGTTTGTTCAGTAGGTAGATAGTCACATAGGTAGACAAATAAATTTGAATATCAATGATAGGCTCAGTAAAGCTCTTGGTAATAGGGCTGCAAACACGAGTGGTAGTTGGGATTTCTACCTTTGCACAACTCATGGGGAAAGTTAAACAACTAAATTACAAAATGCTGTGATAATCACTAACAGGTACAATGAAGGATAATTATTTTATATAAGGGCATAAATCCTGCTTTATCTTTTACAGTACTATTTCTTTTCCTCTTCTTGACTTTTGTGAAAAGTATAAAAATATAAACAACAAACAACATTTGATTTGGATTCAGTGGACTTTGGGTAACCTCTCGATGTGTGACCTTAAGGAAGTATACTACCACTTTGGTTTCCAGTTTTCACAAGTATAAAGTGGTGAGGTTTAATTAGATAATACCCTAAATGTTTTTGTATTTTGAAATTATAAATATTTCCATATATGAGATTGCACCAATGAATGATAACTTTTGAATTGCTGATTAGTCAGGCCAGATATAAACTGAGAAGCCACTAGATGTCATACTCATCACAAATTTTGCTATTCATTATTTTAAATGTCAAGATATTTAGGAATTGAGCAGGGCCTTTAAAATTGTATTTCTTGGGCCAGGGATCTAGCTTAGTGGCCTAAGTGCCTGCCTGGCAAGTGTGAGGTCATGAGTTCAATCCCCAGTGCCATTAAAAAAAATGTATTTCTTCCATCATGTTATGTCAGTTAATTTTTAGAAAATGGATTATTTGAACTAGATATTAAATGATAGCTAAGTTAGCATTAACAGACTTCTTACTGCTATTCTAGTACGCTTGTCCCTCTTTAAAATGCACAATGCTTAGAAATGATATTTTTGGATAGTTAATCAACTTTGATAATGTTATTTTAAAAATTTTTCTTATTGAATTATTAATAAAGGAATTTTGGAAACTGATCATTTTGTGATATAAAATAATATCAATAACACCAACACAAAAGTGATATTACTCATAGATTACTAATCTACCTTGAGACCAGTTGTATGACAAAATACAGGAGCATAACATATTAAGTGAGGAAAGATTTACTTTGGCTCCTGGTTTTAGAGGTTTCAGTCCATGGTCATCAGGCTCCATTCCTTTAGCCTGTGGCAAAGTTGAAAACTCATAGCAGAAGGGCATGACAGAGGAATGATATGATATCTACAGAATAGCTACAGGAAAAAAGAGGGTTGATATGATATCTACTGGAAAAAACAGGGCAATACAGAACTTCAAGATACTAGTAAAACAGCAGTGGCTACCATAATGCTTCTTGTTATCTTCAGAATAGTTGCCTACACCTTCAGACATAATACAATCAACACAGAATAGAGTAAAATCAATCAAAACAAAAGAATGAAAGACTCTACTCTGTTTTATTTTGTTTAGTTGTATTCTTTTCAAAATAAATAAATAAATAAAGCCAAACATTAAAAAAAAAAAAAAGAGGGGCGACAGAGACAGAAAGCAACTGGCTTGGGACAAGACATACAGTTTAAAGTCATTTTCCCAGTGACCTGCTTCATCCAAGTAGACCATACCTTTTCAAAGAAGTAATGCATTGATGAAGTCAGCGCCCTCTGGATACAATCACTCCCCTAAGACCCCATCTCTGAACACTGCTTTATGGGGACCAGGTCCCCAAGTACATAGCTTTGGGGGACATATTTGATCCAAACCATAACTAACATGTTTGAAGATAATTCATAGGAGTATGTAAACTCAAAAAGAGCATTCTCTAAGAAGTGAAACAGCTTTAATAAGATTTCTGCACCAAAATCATTAACAGTAATTTTTTGTATTTTGTTTCTTTGAGATAGCATCTCACTATATACTTCTGTATGACCTTTAATTCCTTATGTAGCTGAGGCTATCATCAAACTTGCAATCCTGCTGTCTTAGCCTCCTGAATACTAAGGTTATAGGCATGCACCACTGCATCCAACTATTAACCTTGATTTCTATGTCATTACTTGAAATTTATCTCAACAAATAATAAATATAAATAAATGTTTTTTCACAATAATTCAATGGCGATGGCAGGGCGGGGAGCAGTTCAGACAGAAGCAGTACTATGAGAAGCAAAAGCAATAGCAGATAGCCTAAGAGCAAGGGAGAAATTTTTGAGATTCAAAGAAACAAAATCACATTATATCATTATAAAGTAACAGATGCTTATAATTATGATCTTAGGTCTTCAGGAAAAGGTTAAATTACATTACCTATTATTTATGACATGCAACTCTTTTTAGAAGGATTTTATACAAAATCAACAAAATGAAGCTTTGACATCTAAAAGTGGGACATTTTACTTTTATGGGAGAATCATTTACATAATACTTATAAGTGAGAATTTGTAATAAATCTCCTTTTCAGAATGGGGCTAAGAATGTATCACATAATATAAGTAATGAGTGTTAAAACTAGTTTTGCTGCTTTAGTAATCTGAAAATAGTATTACTGTACATAGGTGCTACCAGATTTTTTAAAAAGTTGTAGAAAATGAAAAGCACTATATAATTAGAGCAATCAAGATGATGACAGTTAGGAAAAGTTCACGCACACATTCTTCCAAGAAAGTCTCTGCTTGTGGAAATCAGCTGAGAAAATGGAAGAGTTTAAAATTAAAGAAATAGAAAAACAAAAGGGAAGTGCTTAGGGTTAACTTCTTGGTGGACAGTGAAGCAGCTGTACTAGTAGAAGTACTTTCCAAAAAATAAGAAATGATCAGAGATGTTTTATCAGGCATGAGAAAAAAAGAACACTCTGAATCAATACAGCAATGTGACCAGTCTTTGTTCACGAATGTGTGTAAAACTGTGGCTCTCCTAGTGGGTAGAGTTTTGTGACTCTAATTCTCTCTCTCCGTTGTTCTCCCTTTTCATTGTCGTTTTGTTTTATCTGCTTAGTTTCGACATGAAGGAAGGCCAGTACCTGTGTTAAGTGTCCTCCTTAAGCTATTTTCAGTTTTATTTTATATCTATGTCTGAAGGAAAAATCTGACATGTTCTACTTTTGTCCTATTTTCTGTGGCCAGGTATTAATGTTTTTCTCCCTTAAAAAACGAAATTTGCTTGTTGCAGGAAGATCTCAGTTGGTTTGAGAAGGAGCAAGATGAGTTCACTACAACATGTGTTCAGATCTCTCACGTGTACACTGATTGAATTTCTGTATTCCTTCAAGTCAACCTCATGCTTTGCAAAATTGGTAATAATGTTAGAGTCAGTACATAACCAGAAAATGTGCTTTATTTCAATGTGGGGATTTGACATTCTCTGGTCTATTCCTGGGAAAAACTATTTCCACACATTTTGATTACATGATAGCGGCACTGAGTGTATTGTGTGAAGGTGGTTAAACGTTCCTATTACAAACTTTATCCATCAGGCTTTTGTAACTTGGCTTAAGATTTTGCCACAGATCTTAGATTTGGTCTCAGTTCCAGAGGCATTTAAGAAAAGACATTAATATATCATAAATTGAATAATCATGTCATAAATATCATAAAATGAATAAAGACTCAAAACAATCAAGAGTGAAAATCTCCAATTGTTCATCTTTAATTTCTATTTTCATCAGCACCAAAACCTAAAGCATCCCCAATTCTATGACTTTTGGCATAATTCGGAAGTTCATCTTTAGAGGAGAAAGGATCTTTTTTTCCACCTTTTCTACAGTTCTGGTTCAAATTGTTTTTTTAAAAAATTTTTAGTAGAAGGATGATAGAAATGAGCAGAGTCTAGCTACACATTTTTATTTTGCAAAAGTGTCCTTTTTTATTTTAAAGAGAATAAAACAATACAAAGCAGAACAAAGCAAATTGAAACAGAACAATACAAGTAACACAGGACCTCATGACAAGACAACAGGAAATCAACAGTGGCTACCATAAAGTCTCTTGTTTTCTTCATAATAGCTGTCCATACCTTCACACACAATGCAATCCAGCAAAACAAAATAGTATAAAACCAGTCAAAACAATGGAATGAGAGCATTATGGGACTTCATATGTTATCAGAAAGGGAGTCAGGTTATTATGGAGAAGAAATGCTTTTTAGTTGTACTGCTCTTCTGAAAAACTTTAATTTTTAACTGACAGTTTGTCTGCACTCCTCTGTTTTTAACCTGTGCATGTAGTGATAACGTGGGTGACCCTGAGGCTTTTGCCCAACTTGCATTCAGAGATCAAGGCTCCAGTGTGGAACATAACCCCTCCGGGGATGTTTTCTGTTCCTAACTTCAAAGAAAACTGAGCCCAGAAGGAGACAGGCATAGTGAGCACAATGGAGGCAATTTTTAAAGTCTGAAATAGTACAGGATAGGGTTCTTGGAATGAACCAAGTTATGCACAATTTTTAATCACTTTCAAAGTCCTGAATGATAAAGCTATGTTTTGGTAAGTTTGACTTGAATTGAAAGACAATCTGTCGAGAAAAACAGATGTATTAGGGGACCCCAAACTAAACATGCTCTGTGAAATAACAACTTCGGTTGCACATTGCAGAAATAGGAAGGAATTTGGAGTGGCCAAAAGAATAATAGAAGCTCTGTCACCACCTTGCTAGGTGATTCTCACCAAGTCATTCCTGAACTAGGATAGCCTTACTGGCCTGAGTGCACGGTAATCCTCCTGCCTCAGCCTCCTAAGTTCTGGGATTGCAAGCATACAGCACCACACCTGGCTGAGTTTCTCTTTTTAAGTGAGAAAATCCAAACATACTTGTTTTCTGCTCTCCCATCTTTTTCCAAGACGTAAAAGCAGAAATGGAAACAATGACAAAGCCTTGGCAAGTGCCATAGAGATAGTGAATTATCATTCAGCTCTGTATAGATCCCAAGCAGGCTAAGATTGAAGAGGAAAGATGGACAGTATTGACTGGAAGGTTGCCCTCGTCTTCAAGATTTAGTTTTTCTACGGTCTGTGATGCCTTTCATAACTCATCTCTTAGATTTTAGGAAATCTTATCAGAGGGACTCATAAAGGGAACAGTAACCTCAAGGAATGACTGTAATGCATCAAAGATTCCCAGTGCACCTGATCTAAGCAGAGTAAGCTTCGTAAGTTCAAACATCACCTCTTAACCAATCAGGTCTGGAAGAGATGCAAAGAGGACACAACCCTCTACCCATGTATGTGATCCTGTTTGGCTGTCACCTGAGGCATCTTCAAGATAGAGCCATCCTGGTTGTTGAAGCTTGGTGAGCTTTTCCTGGATTTTGGATTGGAGTCATGAATATTTTTGGACAATCAACTTTGACAAATCTCTGAGGGTCTTCTTGGTTTAACTCTGTTGAAGTTCTTATCCAACCAACTCAGCATTTGTAATTTGTTTTCTAGGAATAATGATGCAAGTGTTTAGTTATTACTGACATTATCATTATCAAACAGTAGTTAGCGAGCCATTGAGGGTAACAGTATTATAGACACCTTACAATGCGCCTGTCTTTCAAAGTCTGTAGTTCCCAGGAACCTTTATATTCTGGCATCTCTATGATAATCCCTCATTTTTCTATCCTACCTAAGCAAGGCCTCTGCAGTAAAATAGCTCCATACCTTACTCATTTCTCTAACCCTAGTGTACACATGTTGCTTGCATTGGAATATTGTTTCATTGCACTGTTTTCAGGAAAATTAATCTTTTTATTGCAGTTAGATCTAAAGGGGGAGGAAACTAGATTAAATTTTCTATTGCTTGTATTTTTCTAACAAAGGAGTACCAACTGTATCAGATATTAAATTGAATTGTGGTTCTCTCTCTCTCTCTCTCATTCTCTCTCTCTCTCTCTCTCTCTCTCTCTCTCTATATATATATATATATATATATATATGAATGATAAGGTATATGTTTGCATAAGGGTGTAACATTAAACTTTTGAAGACCAGATGTTTCAAGAGGAACTCCTTACAAATGAACTAGAAAGTACACATTTATGATAACAGAATATAGAATAGGCTACACATGTAAACCATTTCATTTCTTTGTAGCAATGCCAGGGCAAAATGTGAAATTTGAATTCCTGAATTCTCTGGAGAGTTCAATTAATTATCCAATTATGGATATAGAATTGATCTTTTAGGAAACTACAAAGTTTAGTTTTATGATTATTATACCCAGAAGACATAATTATGCACTTCTTTCTCATTTCTGGTAAAATTCATTCAGCTGGAAAGAATAAAATCTACAAGATTAAACATTTAATTACAAGCCAGTATCAGAGACATTTGTTAATTCTCCTATTTATATTAGTTTTTAGAACCACTTTATTTTAATCTGTTTGTCTGGTCTGTTGATCATCAAATACATTTCAAAAGCCAGTATTTTCCCTAGGGAACCCTATTATCCAAGGCAACTTAATGATACAGTAATACAATGTTCTCCCCAACACCTCTGCAAAGTCTTTATGTTTACAAATAGATTTCATTCCAGAACACTTGAAAAATAGGTAATATTCCATGAAATTACATAAAATAGCATCCATAATCCTACTGCCCACAAATAATCATTTACCATTTTAATATATTTCCCTCTAGCCTTTATCCATTAATGTATGCATTAATGGATAAGGAGAGAGAGAGAGAATCACAGTAAGATACCAACCAAAATTTGACTAGTTTGTACCCTCATCCGTACAGCTCCAGTTGCAGCCTTCCAGCTCCACTTCACCCTAATTATGAGAGTCTCTGTGATGTCCCAGAAGACTTCATAAATATTTTTTCATATGCCACTTTAATTCTTTATTGCTTTCTTCTGCCCTCACTTCTTTTTCACTGCTCTGTCCTCAGCATCTAGTATCGAGGCTGGCACAGAGAGCTGCTCAGTAAGTATTGAGGTGCTCAAAAAATAAAAATGTGAGTAGTAGGCAAAATATTCTAATGCCTTAGTGAGGTATTGTGCTTGAGAACGTCTGAGAGAGTGTGAGAAGGCTAATACTATCTTACTTACTTTAGAAACAGTGGTGGTGAGAACAGTAGTAATTGCTGCATTCGAACTGATTGTAGATACTTCTGTGAATTTATTTTACTTCAGTTAAGTTAGAACTTAATTTAGCTGCTTTTCCGTTGTTTTTCTTCAGAATTAATCCCTCAGGTCTTCTATGATATATAATGATTGGGAAATAATGTTCTATTCTTTAACAGTATACAGACAATTAGGGAAGATAAGCCATATCTGTGTAATGTAATATAAAAAAGAATTCTAAAAGGTTGAGATAAGTACAAATAAAGAGTTATTGTAGTTCAGAGGAGGAGATATGAATTCCAACTGATGGCTGTGGTGTGGAGAGATAACTCAGAAGAAGTTTGGAATCAAGGAATACAGGTAATATACGTAGAGACCTTGAGCCCAGTAATCTTTGCTCTTTTTGTCCATTAATTTGTTTCCTGTTGCTATAACAAAATAACTGAAGCTGGAAACTTATACAGAAAAGAAGTTTATTTAGTTCACACCTTTGGAGGTGGTAAGTTCGAAGTCAAGCATTGCCATTCATTTACCTAATGAGGGGCCCTTTGCTTGCACCACAACATGCTAGATGGCGTCAGGGTAGTAGAATGAATGAGAATGAGAGATAGAACATGAATGCTTGGAATGCCAAGCATATTGAAGCCATAGAAGTGACCAGTAATAAAACGATCATTTATTGTGTGCGTAAGTTTGCAGAGTCTTTGATATTTTAAATAACTGCAGGAGGTGAAATTACACAGGACATCCCAAAATTACTAACATGTGTATTGCTTTGTCAGAATTAGAGTTCCATAGGACGCATCCCAGATAATATTGTTGCAATCTAAAGGACCAGGGTGGAGCATAGATCTTTGGGTGTTGCCTCAGTTTTCTCATTGCTGAGACAGAATACTTGACACCCAAATTAGAGGAGGAAATGTTTATTTCAGCTCACAGTTTGTAGAGGTTTCAGTCCATGGGCAGCTGGTTCCAAGGCAGGATGGCATGGCAAGGGGCATCACAGAGGAGAAGTCGTCCATGGCATCACAGGCAGAGAGCATAATGCTGAGTGCTATGCAAGTGTTTTACTCACATGATATCTTCCAGGTATAAACAAGGAATCCCTTTAGCTTTTTATTTTTTTTACTTTAGTACTGGGTATTGAGCCAAAGGCCTTAGCAATGAGCTACACCCACAACCCTTTTTCATTTTTCATTGAGACAGGGTCTTGTGAAGTTGCTAAATTACCCAGGCTGGACCTGAACCTGTAATCCTCCTGCCTATGCCTATGCTGGGTACAGGCACACGCTAACAGGCTGGGCCATATTAACATGCAGACTGGCCATCTCATTTAACTTGATTCTTTTCTGTTATCAAAAACACTGGTATAGAATGAACAGGTTCCAGTTCCACCCCGGTTTTCTTTGTTTTCAGAGTCAGGAATTTAATCTGTGAGATTATACTTCATTTTTCTTCTATAAATGAAACAATTTTGGCAGTTTGAAAGATGTCTGGAATGTTTCTTTAATTCTAAATGATTGTTTCCTATATTTGGCAGTGAGGCTCCTTTGAATCGAGAATTGAGAGGTCCCCAGGCCAAAATGTGGAACTCATTCAGACAAGATCAAAGCCTCCACTGTCCTCTCCAGAGGGCAAAAAGCAGACATATCAGCTTGAACGAACACACGCTTTTCTTGCAACAAACCAATTATTTATTGTTTCTTTCACTGACAGGTGATGAGACAAGGCAGAGACAGGAAAGGCATCTTGCCAAAGGATAGAGGTCTGAGCATCTGTAAGGAACTATAAAATCACAGAACAGTAGAGTTGAAAGGAACTTAGTGAGCAAATAAAAGAAACCAGCTCTACTAGACTAGAAAGGTGAAAATTGAGGCCCAGAAAGGTCAAGTGGCCTACTTTCATTAGTTAATTATAAAAGAAGATTTGAACTCATTCCTAAGACACTGTTTATTTTCCTATAAACTAGGAAAATCCACAAATTAAGATTCAAGGCTTGATTTGTTATTTTATAGGGACTCCATAATCAAACTGATTTTTTTCACTTTTCATTTGTTTGCAGATAAATTGAGATTTCTGCTATCATTTCATTAGACCCAGCTCTTTAGTGTCTTTGAACAAGAAACAAGACAGTTCTGGCACTTGGGTGGAGTGCAACAGGGATTCAATTTTGTCGAATACTCGCTGAGTTGAGAAATGAGGAATGTGTTTGGAATTTAAGTGAACCTGGGATATTGAGAAAGAGTTAGAGAATTTGGACCAAACAGTTTATTGCTTGGATATTT